>JAMAGK010000047.1:72458-168481 GCA_023626135.1 Talaromyces sp. R2412 | reverse complement strand
TAATTTTTTTTTTTCTTTTTTTTTTAATTATTTTAATTTTTTTATTTTTTTTATATCTTTTATTATAAAATTACTAATATATTTTTAAAAAAGATTATTTTATTTTTTTAAATAATTTATTTTTATTATTAATTAAGTAAACTTTAAATAAATATTCTTTTATTAAAAATAAATTTATTCTTAGGCTATAATAAACTATTATTATTTTTTATTTAAATATAAAACTTAAGATTTAATATATTTTTAATTTAAATAAATATACTCGCTATAATTGTGAGGCCAATCCATCCCCCCAACGCCACACTGCGGCGCTGGTGCGGATGCACCAGCCTTACAGGACAACAACCCTATGCCAAGCCACTAGTAGTACGGTCATATCTACTTTCATATATTAAAAGCCTTTAAAAAAGCTTAATAATTAGTTTAATAATTAAAAAGACTATATATTTATTTCTAATTTTATATATTTACTTGCTCTCTAAAGATAATTTTTATATTCTAATTACTTTATATCTTTAGATAAAGAATTTAAAATACTAGAAATAGTCTAAATTAAGAATAATATTAACTAAGCTAGAACTCCTAATACCACATTATTACTTTAAATAGAAGAAATAAACAATATTAGATTAGATAATAGCAGCTAACAAAGTTCTATTTATTTAGAAAGCACACAGGAAGGTATAAAATAAAAGGAATTATCTATAGTATTAGAAGTATAGAAATTTATAATAAATTAATTAGACTAGTTATCTTCAGAATAGATTTAGAAAATAAATAAAAAGCTAGAACAGGAAGCGAGACTAATAAAAATAAAAATCTAAATTATATAGAATTAGATAATAATTTATAATCTAATAATATAATATCCTAAAGAGACTATTCTAAATAAAAAATATACTTAAATATTTACTATTTTATTTAAAAAATACTTAGAGCGTTTTAAAGTACTAGAATTATATTAAAATAGAACCTTAAAGGAATATAATATCTTTATTAAATAAATAAAATTCTAATTTAACTAGTATATTAAATAATATAACTATTATCTATATTTAAAAATTACTAAAGTAGTAGATAATTTAATAAAGATATAATTCCTATAGTATAGAATTTTTAAAAAAAAATATAAAGAATTAAAGTAGATTACTTAAAATAATTTTAAAGTTTATCTTTATTAAATCTTTAATAACCTAGATTTACTTTATATAAATTCTATAAAGAACTATATAAAAGTAAAATAAAAAAAGAACTAGATAATATAAGAATTTGCTTAGTACTTTTAGTCTTTAAAAAAATAAATTAATATTTGCTATATTAAAGAATAATAAATAAAATATCTAATAATAAAAGTACTTTAAATTATATAAAATAAATTTATAAGATATATAGAGAAGCTTAAAACTTATAAAACTACTATATTATTTTTATAAAAAGTTAAAGATACTATTCTAGAATATAATAAAATTAAAACTAACTATTAGAAAGGTATGGGTCTATTTATTAAAATTAAAAAACTATTAAAAAATAATAAGCTAAATCTATAGAGTAAAAGTAATAAAAAATCTAAATTTAAAATAAATATTAATAATAAAAAGCTAAAGATTTTAGAAGAAAAATTATATATATATTATAGATATAGAAAACCTAGCTATTTAGTTAAAAAATATCTAAAAAATACTTTAAATAGGATATAGAGAGCCTTTAATTATATAAAAAACTAGACCTTTATTTATTAAGTATAGTAGTAGTACTAAGACTAAAATTAATAAAGTATTTAAAAAAGAAATAATTAATAGTAATTAAAATAAAGCTTTTTAGATTATTAAAAAGCCTTAAGATTTAGACTTTTATTAATAATAGTATTTAAAAGAACTTTGTAAATTAAAGCCTTATAAAAAATTATAATATTTAGGCTAGTATAGCTTCTTAAAGGGTAAAAGCTATTAATAAATATTATATTTATATCTATAATAGATATTAATTAAATTTAAAGATTAAAAATTTAAATAATTTTTATTAAACTAATAATTATATACTCCGCCCCGGATCTGAACGCGCCGCCCGCCCCGTCCGACGGGGTCGTCGGCTGCCGGCGCCCATCCCCCGGCTTCCGGCCCGCTGCCGCTGCCTGGAGTCGGCTGGGGGGCGCTGCCCCGGCGCTGCTCCAGGGCTCGATGCCCCGGGGAACGCCCCGCTGGTATCGCTGGATGGGCGTGCGCCGCCCCTGCCACCCCTCAGCCGTCAGGGGGGGGGGGGGGGGGGCAGGCGCGGGACCGCTGGCGCAAGGTAAGCCGGAGATATCATTGCATTGGGGCTGTCACGCGGCCGAATACTTGTGGTGGGCGGTGTGGCTTTAGATTAGTAGGAAGTGAAAGGAGGAGTGGGTAGTGGGTATATATAGAGTTCTAATCTCTTCTAAATATAGGATTTAAACACTATTAAAATGTTTAGAGATTCTATTTATTATCTTTAATATCTAAAATCTAGCTATAAATAGGGTAGCTGTGTGTCTATTATCTGCTATAATACTGCGTTAGAGAACTATTATAGAGGTCTTAGATAGTACTAGAGATGATAAAGACTGGTTTAAGATTAACAGGAACTGTATCTTTTATTCTTTTATATTTAATAAGCCTTATAGAGGTATACTAAAGTTATAAAATAAGTAAAATACTATGCTCTAGAACTCTTTTATTTAACTTTATTCTATATCTAACTATATATATAAATATTAAAATTAAAATCTAGATATGAATATCTATAACCTAATAATAGCTAAATAGTTTATAAAATAAGTAATCTAGACTAGTTAAAGTAATCTTAAATAATTATTAATAATTATAAATCTTATAGGAGAATATATATAGACTTTAATATTAGCTTATATCTAGCTCTAATAGAAGTAGTTTATTGTGATATAGCTATAGCAAGAGGGTAATAAAAAATTAGCCTAGGATTTGATAAAGTCGGTATACTATATATAGCTGATTATCTCTTTTCCGTTTCTATCTAGATCTATAATATACTAACGCAGAATTAGTATATTAGGAATATACTTTATAGGGAGATCTTTCTCTCTATAATAAGAAAACTGATCTACTAGTTTACACTAAAATAATTTATTATCTTTTAGGAGTATATATGACGCAGAGAGTAGTTATTTAATTACTATACTAAAACACTAGTTAATGACTATACTAGTAATCTTCTCGCATGTTATATATCTAATTAAGTTGACAAGCACTATGAATCCTCTGCTTGGTGTGGTAGTGGGCGTGGTCTGCTATATTGGGTCAGTCTAATCCCACTAACGGTTGTGGCTGTCGCAGACAGCGGGCTTATTACCTTAGTAGGATATTGCTTTTTATATAATTTGAAATATAAAGAGAAATATAGAATTAATTATTTATCCTATAAGGGATATAAAGAGAATAATTTTATATCTAAATAATAGGTATATATTATCTTAAATAGTAAGTATAAGATATCTAACTAATCTATAGATTTTTAATATAAACTAGAAAGAAACCTTTATAAAAATATATAATTATTGTATATAAATCTAGTACTTTCTTTTTTATATTAAGTTCTTATAGATAGATGCTTTATTTAATATATATCTTAGAGTAAGATTAAAATGATTTTTATACTTATAAAGGGCTTCCTAATAGAACTAAAGATCTATTTAAAGAAACAGGATTGCCTAGTCTTGTAAGAGATGGATAAAGATAAGCTATTAGGTAAGATTCAGACCGCAGGAAGCTATACTAAATAGCTAGCTATGTGGGAATACTATGCTGGATTTAATAGAAACCTTAAGGTTTATAATATATAGTGGAAGGCGTTTGTTAAAGCAGATAGTAGGTTATAAGGACTTTTTAAATGATTTAGTTCCTATAATACTGATCCTAGAGTGATAGAAAATAATTATTTAGTTAATATCTATATATAGTTTATAGGACAGTAAGATTTAAAGATTTTTAATAAATCATATAATTATAAAAACTAAGTCAGTAGAGTAGATAGCTACTAGGATTGGTTATAAAGAGAAGACTATTTATAAGAAATCTAGATAAGTACTTTAAAGTATAAGTTATAGCTTTTATATTAGCTATTAGCTAAGTAATGATATAATCTTAAATATAGATTAAAGTCTATAAAAATTGTTTAAAAATTTATAGATCTATAATAAAAAAAATAGTAAGATAATATAACAGACTAAAAAATCTATAAGATAATAGTATAGTAGGGGTAGCTCTATAAAAAAAAATAATAATTAATCTAAATAGTATTGAATATATAGTAGGAAGATTTATAAAATATACTGTTAAGAAATAAAATTAGTATTCTAGATCTGTAAAGTTTTATTTTTAAGAGAATTTAGTAGCTTAATTTAGTATAGGATTAGCTTATAGAAAATTTTTTTCTAAATATTTCTCTTCGCAGTAAAACTAGTAATATAGTGATTAAGGATATAATTTAGCTCTATAAAAAGATACTAGAGGTTGCTTATTATCTAAGCTATTAGTTTATATATGAGAGATGGTGCCTTAGAGAGGATTACTAGATAAAGATAGAGAGATATATAACAATATAGTAGACTATAAATTACTAGAAATATCTAATCTGTTTTATTTAAATAGATTACTTTTTTACTATAGGTGGTTATATATATATAAATATTATTAGGATAATCTTATGTATTAGTATAAATTTGCTTAGCTATACTATATCTGTAATTAATAGATCTTAGAAAGACTTTAGTGGATAGAGTATTATATAGATTACCTTATATAGCCTGAAACACTTTTTATTTACTATAAACTAATTAATTTTTATTTAATAGTAGCTTAGCTAGATTACTATATTATATATATATTTGGTTAGAAGAATATAAATAATTATTTACATTTTTAGAAATATTTAAATTAGTAGAAGAAGTATATTAGTTAATACTTTTAGAAATATTAGATAGTATATCTCCTAAGCTATACAATAGTCTTTTATTATAATCTGCGCTATAAAGGCGAGTATACTATAAAATATAATCTATATTTTTATATAATAAACTAGTACAGTTATTTATTTGTAAAGTTAGTAATAAATAGTATAATATAGTTTATTAAAAAAAATAAGTAATTGCTTATCTTTATATATAAATAGCTAAGTTTTTTAATATATAATATTTCTTCTATAGATATAAAATTAGAGGGGTATTAAATAATATTAATTTTATATTTTATAAACTCTTAATATGATAATTTATTAGATTTTTAAAGAGAGATCTTATTTTCTAAATTTTTACTAGGTTTAGATGTTTTAATTAATCTATAGCTTTTAATAAGTATAACTAGAAACGTTACTTTAAATAATATAGTTAAGAAAATAGAGATATAAAAAGATAAAAATAACTTATTTCTAATCTTATTTTAGTTTTAGTTAAATAAAGGTAAGTTTAGTTACTAAAGTCTAATCAAAGACTATAGAGAGCTCTATAGTCTTATTTTGAATAGTAGTAATAGATAAATAGATAGCTTTTGTTTTAGCTTTTTATTATTAAGCTAAAAAATCTAAGAGTCTATTATCTATAAAAGAAAATTAATATTATTTTTTAATATTATAGCTAAAAAGTAGAGAATTTTAAAAAAAAAAAAAAGTTTTAGAGTATAAGTAGTTTTTGTTATTTTAATAGGTTACTTATTATTAATTAATATTTTAAGTTATTAATAGTTAAGAGGAGTATCTAGTTAATTATATCCTTGACGAATATGTAGTCTTAAGAGGTTATAGAGTTTTCTAGCAGTATTTAGTTAGATGGATTAGATATCTTAACCTAATATAGACCGTTATTTGTTTCTTTAATGATATATAGGCTCTTAATGAATGGTTAGTCTAAAAAAACTATTTATAGGCTCTCTAATTGTTCTTATCTTAATCTTTTAGCGTAAATAGTTTTACTCTTTTAAAACCATATCTAGCTAAAGAATATTTAGGATAAGAGATTACTCTATTACTTGTTTTTTTTTTCTTTTTTTTTTTTTTTCTTTTTTTTGTCTCTTATCTTTACTAGTAGTATTTATTCTCTTTATCTTCTGGATACTATTAAATTGATGTGGTTTAACTATAGAGAGTACCAAAGTAGAGGTTAAAAGTTATTACTATTTATACTGTAGCTTAGTAATTAATTTATAAGAAAAAAGTAGTTAAGAAAGAAAATGTTATATAATATAATAATATTATAATTCTAGAATTTTATACTGTTAGTAGTAATATTATCTATAGTTCTATTAATAGAAACTAATATCTAAATAAATATAGATATTATAGTAGTAGATATTTTAGATGCTATTATTTTCTTTTATTAATAGTTTAGCACCGCTATAAAGGAAGTCAAAATTAATGTAAATTAATTAATTTAATATCTATTCTATCTATAGAGTATATGTACTCTCGCAGAAGTATTTAGCGCTATTCCTATTAGAATGTTATATGGGAGCTAAATAAATAGCGCCAACGGCCCGGACCCTCCCGAGCCAATCAATAATAACTCTTGCCAGGCGGGGAGGGGGTAGGGGGGAAGTAACCACCGCCTAGATAAAAAGACGGCAGAACTTTCATCAAACAGTCTCAGTTCGTCCACACAATCAATAGTAATCCTATTTTTTATTGCTAATACAATATATATTTTAATAAATATCGATCATATATATAATAATATATGTGGCTCTATATGAATAACCCTAGCCTATGTAACTTTCTTTTTTTGGCTATACTGAATACAGTAGTAACGTGATAAATGTTAACTATATATCAAAAATCATCATTATTAGACTTCCTAAAATTGTCTTGAAAAATAAATATTGATATTATTTTTAAGGCATATTATTAAAACCTTGTACCATCTAGAAGTACATCTCGATAATACAGCTCCGACTTGATACCATAGTATTGTAAAATCCAGCATAGCTTCGCTAAAATAAATTATGAATCTTTTACTTATTATAAATGTTCCCATTATTTCTACCTTTTCTGCGGATTATAAAAGGGATCTAACAAGTTATCTATCAACTCCGGTATATAAATATTCGACGGTTGACTTCTTATCCTGAAGTACACCACCTATCCGTCTCTCGCTTTCTACTTAGCGCTTATTTTTGTTCCACTGTTTTATTTTACTGCAATATTAAATTTAAACTTGATTTTATAGTATTATATCTTTTTTTGACTTTTAATCACTATAAATATAGTTGATCTTTTATCAATCAATTAGTCTATCAAATAATATATCTCTTTATTTATCTATATTAGTGTTAAAACATCTTTTGTCTAGTTCACATTTAGAAACTATATATCTTCTGTTATTTATTCTAAAAATATACTCTCCTTATAGTTATATATAAATATCTACCTAAGTAAGTTTATATTTAATAGTAACTTTTTAGTTGGAGTATATACTCTAAGAAGAGTTTTATCTATAATTAATTTTAGATGGTCACACGTATAGATTAAATGGAGATCTGAAAATTGAGGGGAAAAGTAGATAAAAATCTAGAGTGCGCTAGTGCTTTATATAATAAAATCTCACTTAAATGCGGCTCCTTCGTAATTAAGTTATTAACGGACGACGCTAAGCCAATTTGGAAAGTAAAAATCGGATTTGGAGGGTGGAATCTCGGTTATATTCTAAGAAATTGCGACCGACTGACAAATCCGGATATATTGAAAGGCTTGGAATCACGTGGTTAAGCGATATGCGCGGCTGGAGCCTTAGCGGCTGAGAAATCTTAGAAATACTTAACCATTATAAGCCTAGCCTGATGGCGCTGTCTTGCTATTACGTATCCTCTTCCCTATTGCTAGACTTTGAGCCTTACAACTGCTTAATTTCCTTCATCTAGTCCTAATTACATGAATGCTAATATAGCCCATAGAATCTTCTATCGTTGTTATTCAGGCGCTGGTAGAGAAGCTTTAACTAGCGACAAGGATGCTAGAGGAAAAAAGCTCAGGAAGGAAGTATTATTTCGCGAATTTTAAAATTATAGTTTTTATAGCTATAATCGAAATATTTGTAATAAATTGTTATAGACCGCGCTGGTCTCTGTAAGTAATCGGATTATTGATACCCTCAGCCGTGTGTTGATTAAATGGTGAGGACTCGACACGATTGAACCAGAACTAGCTGATCAGATCTAGATTGCTTTTATCGCTATGCTAGAATCTAAGGCCGGCATTTACTATCATGCTCAAAATCTGGTAGAGAAACTTAGAAAAAAGGATTTATAGAAATACAAGCACGAGTATATTTTTGAGTAAAAAATTCTACAGAAGTACGTTATATATATAGTTTTCTTATAGACGCTCATAGATAGAGGCCTCGGAATTGAGAACTATATCGAGTATGGTAGACCTCTATCTACAGCAACACTAAAAGAGAGGGTAACTATAGACAATCTGTATCTTTTTACGAGTGGATATAAAATTAGTCTAAGTTTAGAATTTATAGCAAGGTGTTTTGGTACCCAAGCGTCAATACTTAAAATCACTAAGCAGTTTATAAATGACTGTACTCGCGAAATTTATCGAAACTCACAATACGTCTGTATTCGCTACGGTTCTCAAAACGGCCCTACGGAACTGGTCTATCTTGATCACTTCCGTCTTATAGAAGAAGGCATTGACACCGCTTTTTTTAATTAGTAGCTCGCTGATAGCGATTTTCTCCTCGAGTACTAAAAGCATTGGGAATAGATCTATAAGATAAAAGACTGCATAGAACAAGACTGGATTTGGCATTGTATAGACGCCTATGAGGGTGTGTCGTGTTATGTAGACTTTGATCCTGTTACGAAATATAGAGAACTTGAAAAGAGGCAGAAGGCTGAAATTGAACTCGTCGCAACAGAGCTTGGTTTATAACGATAAAAGCTTTATATATGGCCCTAAACTAAACATATCACCGGCTGTTTAGAATAGTTTCATTTATAATTATGCGCCGAGGTAACCTCTAAAAATCGAATAAAAAGAATATATATAGATCAATACTACTTAGTGATAAATTCACGTATAATGAATATATGCCATATTCTTTAAGAGGTACATACGGTCAATAAACTGCCTATTTAATTATATCCAAGCACGCTTAAAAAGAAAGGAAGAAAAAGAAATATAATAAAAACTTCTATATTCATTATAAATATAGCAAATTATCTCGTCTATCTGTCTCGTCTTGCCTAAAGAAAGGAAAGAAGAGTACTCATTTTATTTATAGAATCTATACTACAGTAAATCATCACGTGATAGGATACAGGGGTGTCGCAGTCAGCCTTGTCCTCAGCCAGGCCAGTCGGGCGCCTGCGCCTTGCCCTTGATACTCTTTCATATTTACTCTAAGTGGAATATTACTTTTTTTCTCATCACTTTAATCAGTAGTGATACCATAAAATTTAATAAATAGCCAGTCTATAATAACTACTAAGAACCCTTGATCGCACAATAATTATATAGTTAGATAGATCTATGCGTTGCCGCTAGAGGTGACAGCTGCGAAACTAATATTAGACGCAATACACCCAGCCTTATCAATCCTATTGATAGATCAAAATATATATATTCTTAGAAATATTAAAGACTATAATATCGTTATTACCTGTTTACTAGCCGGTGTATATAGCACTATATTAGCTAGAACAGTCGTGATTCAGCTATTGTCCAGTTTTCACTCCATCCGCTTTGGTCTGCTGGTCGGTATCGGCGGAGTGCCAAGCAGCAATGCAGATATTCGACTGGGTGATATCGTCGTGAGTCAGCCAGAGGGAACATCTGGAGGTGTGATACAATATGATCTCGGTAAAGCACTGAGTGGCGGTCAGTTCCAGCGGACTGGCATACTTAATCGGCCGCCTAAGATTCTATTAACCGCTCTTGCGATACTTCAAGCACATTATCTAATAGAAAATAATCGTATCTATGAGTTCTTTTCTAACATCTAGGCTAAAGCTCCTCGCCAGGCTATAAACTTCGTATGACCAAGCTAAAAGGACTATTTATACTAAACAGAATATAAACATAGGTTATATCGTACTTGTGCTGACTGTGATTCTTTAAAATTAATTTCTTGACCTGTGCAAGGCCACAATGAACCAATTATTTATTATGGACTTATTGCATCTGAAAATCAAGTCATAAAATATAGTAAGCGGCGGGATCAGCTAGCCCAGGAATTTGGAGTATCCTGTGTAGAGATAGAAGCAGTAGGACTCATAAATAACTTTCCATGTCTAATCATTTAAAGCATCTATAACTATACAGACTCCTATAAGAATAAAGAATAGCAAAGATATATTACTGTTATAGCGGCAGTATATACTAAAGAGCTTCTTTTAGTGGTTCTAACCAGTCAGGTTAATAATACTCCGATGGTACGAGATACTCTAATAGACTTTAGTATGTAGAGAGACTCTTAATTTCAATTAATAGAGTATACTATCCAGTTGAATTTATTACTAAACAGTATTGTATCTTTTTCAGTTTATAGATTTTATGTCCCATTCGATCTTACTGATGTACTAGCAATCAAAAACTTTTTAGAATGTAACCAAGAGCTAAAGCGACTATAACACCATCTATAACCAGAGAGTTCTAATTTACAAAAAGTTACTATTCTTTATGGGCTAGAGAGCATAGGGAAAACACAACTAGCAATTCAATTTGCACGAGATTATAAAAATGACTTTACTGTCATCTTTTGGACAAATGGTAAAAGCCGAAAGACACTGTTATAAGCTTTAAGCTCAGTTCTATCTAGGTTACCAGGCTAAGCCTAGACTATCCAAGCAATAAAGAAAGAAGAAATAGTACAACATGCTAGGCAAGTACTATAGTGGCTAGCAATTCTAGGAAACTCACGCTGGCTGCTTATTTTTGATAATATTAATCAATACTCACCAGTTCATGGAGGTGATGAATATAATATTAGCGAATTTTTTTCTACAGTAGATCATGGTTCTATTCTAATTACTTCCCGGATATAGAGCTTAACTGAGCTTGGAAAATCTTTTCTTATCTAGAAGCTTGAGTTTAAGGATACTATTCGACTACTTCTATAGAGCAGCGGTCTTGAGGTAAAGAATACTATTAGCAAGCACGAGTGTGATCTAGGTATTTCATTCTATATATATAAGTCCTAGAAGCTATATTGATTAATATAGATATCTTTATTCTTGTAAGGCGCCTGGATGGACTACTACTAGCTATTATTATTGCTGGGGCATTTATATGTAAAACCGGAACCAACATCGCTGAGTATCTATAGTATTATAAAGAATCTTGGTCTAATCTATAATCACTATCTTATCCTAGACGTTAGTATCAGCAAGGCAATATGCTACAGATATAGATGATCTCCTATTGTGAGATCTAGAAGCGAGACCTGAATGTAGTAAAGCTATTATTGCTCCTTGCTTGCTTTGATAATTAGGATATCTAGTATGAATTAGTAAAATTAGAGTTTTATAGCTACAATACCCCAGTCTGATTTGATGAGATTATACCGAAGCCTTTAGCTTTTAAAATCAGGATGAAGATCCTTATCGGATTCTCTCTTATTAAGATTACGAAACAAGATGGAAGCTATACAATGTATCCTGTCGTATAAGATTAATATCTTCACATCACTGACAAAGAACATGATGTAAAGGCAATTCCATTAAATCAATTAGCATTAGTCTTTGTTAGGTATATAATATCTAACAATAATAAGCCAAGTTATTAAGAGCTCTAACAGCGATTACTAGCTCATACATATTATGTTTATTACAGATGGAATAACAATCAACTGATTAGTAATATTGCTATCTAGGGTACCTTTAATAAACTAGGAAACCTCTACTCTGACCAAGGCAAGCAGAAAGAGGCGGAGGAGATGTACCAGCGAGTACTGGCAGGTAATAAGAAGGCACTAGGTTCTGACCACATATCTACTCTGGGTACTGTTAACAACCTTGGGAGTCTCTACTCTGATCAGGGTAAGCTGAAGGAGGCGGAAGAGATGTACTAGCGAGTACTAGCAGGCTATAAAAAGGCATTGAGTCCTGATTATATATCTACCCTGAATACTATCAATGACCTTGGAAATCTCTACCGGAATTAGGGCAGGCTAAAGGAGGTGAAAGAGATATACTAACGAGCACTAGTAGGCTATAAGAAGACACTAGGTCCTGATCACACATCTACTCTGGGTACTTTTAATAGCCTTGTAAATATCTACGCTGATTAGGGCAGTCTAAAAGAGGCGGAAGAGATATACTAACGAGCACTAGTAGACTATAAAAAAGCACTTAGTCCTAACCATACATTTACCCTTTTAGTAGTCCATAACCTTAGGATTCTCTACTCTGATCAGGGCAAGCTGAAGAAAGCCGAAAAGATATACTAGCGAGCACTAGTAGACTACAAAAAGGTACTAAATCCAAACTATCATAAGATCTAACAAGTTACGAAGGATTTCCAAGCAATAATTAAATTGCGAAAGCGTTATAGTTTAGAAAGCGTCATATCTAAGCTTCTCTGTAAAAGATATCTATAGTACTTTAGTTTTCGTAATCTATAAAGCGATTTCTACTTATTATTATACCACGAAAATAATCTGTAATCTACTACTATATTAATTATCTAATATCTATTTAAAAGGAGTGCCTGGGATAAATAATATATTTAAAATATTTTTATATTGCCCCTCAGATTCTTTAAGAAACTAAAAGCAAATGTTAAAAGTATTGTATTTTTGAAAATTATAACGTACCGAGTATATAAGAACTATAGACTAGTAATAGGTAACATATAGTATTAACTATTTATAGACTAGTGACTTAATCAGCGTCCCTGCAGTGGGGCGGTATTAATTGAAGAGAGAGTTTTGACGGTAAAGATGGTTTCGAATTTCTCTATACTGCTTTCTAAACCCTAGTCGTATAATTAAGCGAAATAGATAGTATATTGCACGGTATATGGTATTGATTAGCCTAAGGCAGCAGCCCTTGAAAAAGTATGTAAAAAAATAAAAATAGATTCGAATCTAGCTATGCCCTATAATCTAATTTGCTAATTGATAAGAACTCGTATTTATTGAGAGATATTGTCAAAAAAAAAAGTAATTATTTATTAAATCCTAGATTATAAACAGACCACATCTTTTCTCTGTCTTTGCTTAAACGATTATATATCTGATACAATAATCCCTTTATTATAAATACTATCGAAATCAGTGTTGTCTAGTGTAATTCTTATAAGATTCTTATAGTGGTTTACGTATTTAGCGTGATAACTTATACTTTCTTTACTTTGCTTTAAAATAGTGTTAAAAGTTTTTTAGTTTATATACGGCTAGATCTAGAATAACCTTAGCTTATATAACTTTTGTTTTTAGGTATTGTACATACGCAGATTTAATACGCCTATAAATTACATGTATTGCTACCTAGATCTAAGTATATTATTATTTCTGTCTCTTTTATTTCTTTTTTCTACGTAGTACGCTAATTACTTAAATATAATATAGCGTTGTACTATAGCTACAGGATGACACCACTCTTTATATAATCAAAAGTTCAACTTATATGTGATATGCTTAGAAGTGGTAAGCCTATATCTCAGATTGCGCGTACTGCTGACTGTAGCTGAAAAGTAGTCTATAGTGCTTTACACCTTCAGAGTATATAACAACTGACACTCTTCTCTTTCCTCTAAAACAGTGTCAAGAAGACATCATACTCAATATAGAGTGATATGGAAATAAAATTAATCCAAAAAAAATACTGTATTCTTAATATAAATTATTACTATATTTATAATATATTAATGGTAATAAAGAAGGGCTTTAAAAGAATAAATTAGTGAAAAGAATAAAAATTTTATTATTTACTTAAGCATCAGCTCTAGCAGATTAAAGCTGTTAAACTTGTCATCTAATCCAGGAAAACGAAAATTGCAGTCTTTACAGGCGTAAGATCTATAGGACTGTTCTGATATATACTACTCTGGTAACTCGAACGATAATACCTTCTGTATAAGCTGATTGTAATTCATACGCAAAGACAGGGTCATAGGCTTTAAATACAGTAGGCCAGTTGACCGCATATGTTTAGAGAGAGCGCCGTACATAATTAAGCTACACTCAAAACCGCAGCCTTAAGAACTGTCTAAGAAAGCTTCTTATATCTTATATAGTTAACATATAATGTTTTCAATGGCTTCCTGTCTACGTAGATTTATATTATCTACAGTAGACTTCATTAACGCTGGTTAAATAAAAATAAAAAAAAAAAAAAGGGGGGCGGGAGAGAGAGGGAGAGGAGATAAAACAAGGAGCTATAGGGAGCTTACTGATGACTCGGTTAGGAATTGGAAGTCCTAGATTACTAATCAAACCCCCACTATGTGACATAGCTATCGAAGTCACTATTCTAAAATAAGAAGAGAGCTGAAAAAACTATGCTATCTAAAGCCGCAATATCAATTCTTAAGAATACTCCTCCAGGTATACTCTCTCGAGGACCATGGTCTATATATTAGAGAAAAATTGCATAACTTCCTTACACTTATAGTAATCTACTATAATTATAACTTTAGTAAGTATTTCGAGACTTAGCTTGTGAGGTACGTGATTAAATTAGCAATGAATAATCCTTAGCAAAATCAGGAAAGCGTCGATATTCCAACTCTCTATAGTGATTTCGATAGAGCCTTTTTATAATTTAGAAAAGGCGATACTTTCTTTTTAAGAACCGGTAAGTATTGACTTAAATATAGAAGAGACAAGCATTAGATGCTTAGCGGATACTTAGATATAGACGTTATATTCCGACTGATATTGGTTGGTCTCCCGTATAGACTCGTCAACGGGTTCAGGTTCGGGTTCAGATTCAAGCTCGACAACAGGCTCGGGTTCAGCAGGCTCGGGTTCAGCAGGCTCAGGTTCAGCAGGCTCGGGTTCAGCAGGCTCGGGTTCAGCAGGCTCGGGTTCAGCAGGCTCGGGTTCAGCAGGCTCGGGTTCAGGCTCGTCCGCAGGCCGCACAGCCGTCTCAACAGAAGAAAAACTTCTCGCCTTCTTTTTTGCTTTTTTCAGATTCTTTTTCTTACTTTTTCTCGTAGAAAAAGAGCTAAATCCCTGCTAATCATTTTTAGCTATATCATTAACCATCTTAACCCGAGACTATACATAATCTTTCTCTTCTATAGTAGCCTCTTAGACAAGCATCTCGATAATAACGTCTTAATTATCGTAAAACTCTATAAAAAGGGCATTTGCATTGCACAATATTATTATCATTTCGCCATCTGGGTCGATGGTATGTGTTATTAGCTAGTCTTGTATTATTCTAAAAGCTGCTTAACCGTAAAATTTAAATACTATTCTCTAAGGTAAGAAGAGAAAGAGAAAAAAAAAAAAAAAAAAAAAAAAAAATACTCGAGTTGCGAAGGGGGGAGAATAGGAAACCTAGGTATTGGGACTTATTAATATATGCCGTAAATGATCCAGCGCTTAATGGCAGGCTTTAAATGTGTCGTGGTCATCACCGATTAGATTATTACATACATCCGTAGATATATCTAGGCATCAATGTTTCTATTTTAGCGTTCTGAACTAACCTATTAGTAGGGGTTCGCATTTAATAAAAAGAAGTTTTGGTGACAAAGTATTACGACTAGCAAGAAGTAAAAACTTATAGAGTTATATTTGCAAAATATTAAGTATGGGAAGAGAATCCACTATATATGGGCGCTCAGTGTGAGTAAATAAACATGAGTGTGGGGCACGTGCGCGTATACCTTACTCTGTTAGCCTTTTTATCCTAGCTTTTTAGTTCTGTTAGAGATATAAGACACTATACCGAGCTTGGATGGCAATGAATGTATTTAATCTATCTTTTTGGATAATCTAGCTTGCCTGACTATACGAAATTAAACGATGAATTAAGTAATGATATAAATGATAAGATACTTAAGCCGAGATTGTGATATATGTAATTTACAGGCATATTAATTCTAAATGTAGAATACTAACGAAGAAAAATACACGAGCCAGGGTTATTCTGGAGCTAGCTATATATATATTAGGCGAATCCTTAATGCTATTTTAGAAGAAAGAAAAGAGAGTGTAAGTTATAACTCTAAACCTACAAAGTACTATATTATATTTAATCTAACGTCGAATAATTTGGAAATGCGAAGGCTCTACCAATCTATCCTAGGTAATGGCGAAAAATCACACTAATTATGCTAGAATCATTGTGTGATTACCTTGTAGAAAAGCCAACATCATATTTAGATAAGATGGCAGTCTTCCTATCTGATGAATTCAACATAGAGGTGACAATTAACACCATCAGCAAAACTCTTGCCTCCATCAGTTGGTCTAAAAAGGCCGCACGGCAGAAAGCAAAAAAACGCAATAAAGACTTGCGAGACGAGTATATCCACTATATTTCAGATTTTCGCATAAATTAGCTGGTGTTTGTGAACGAGTTAGGGTGTAATAAACCTGTAAGATTTAGATAGACGGACTAGTCACCTCTGGGCATAGCACCACTACAAATATACAAATTTTATCGTGACTATTGTTATCAGATTTTGCCTATATATACCTATAATAGAATTATTCTTTTTTGTATCTTTCAGAGTTCAATAGATACTAAAATATTTAAGGATTTTATTAAGAGGCTCCTTAAACAGTATAGGAGATAGCTAGAGCTAAAGTCTGTTATTATTATAGATAACGTATCTTTTCATCACTTAGATTGAATAGATAAGATGTGCTTAAGAGCTAGAGTTAAAATTATATATTTGCCACCCTACTCGCTAGATCTAAACCTTATCGAAGAGTTTTTTACTAAGCTCAAGGCTTTTATCAAGAGAAATTGGAAAGTTTATAAAGAAGATCCCAGCCAGAGTTTTAATCGTTTTCTAGAATGATGCGTTGATACTGTTAGTACATGAGAACACAGCGCCAGAGGCCATTTTCAACATGCAGGTCTAACAGAGGAACAATAAATCGAAAAAAATATGGCACAATTCCGAAACTTCATCCGTGTTCTTCAGAATCGTCATCGGTGTTACTCCTGTTATTTTGATCCTTAATGGAGTTATCGAGATCACTACTAGATCTGCTTCCACGGGATAAGAACTCTTCGCCAGAGACGTCAGTTTCTGCTTTGTGGCCAAATACATCTTTATATGATTTCAGGGAACCATACCGGGTAATTCATTCCGGAGGCTTGACATGTTGAATGTTCATTCATCCGAAGGACTAGGAGGAGGAGGAGTTCGTGCATTATGATCCATAAATGCAGGTAGAATAACATCTTCATACCAATTGTCATATGTAGCGAGATCGTCCTATTCCTAATGTCCAATAGTCTCATCGTCGGTAACTTCCCATAAACATAGATAGTGATCTTTATAGTATAAACTCGATTTTTTATATGGGTCCGATACGTTATAATATTCCATTTCAGCCTTTATATTAAGAACGGGGAGCCCTTTAGCTATTCGAATATTCGGATTGATAGCGGTAACTGTCTGGGCTCCCCTATATTCATTTCCTGCTCTACAATTTGCGAACTCTTGGACGGCCATACATCTGGTTGAAAATCAATGCGCGCTTTGTACTTAGTTCGTTTCTTAAATATGTTTCACTTTAAGCTATATCTGGACAATCCCTGGATTAATAATATTTCTAAGTGTTACTGTATCGTATCTTACCACAACATAATATGACAGTATTTGAAACTACATACAGCATATGAGCAGAAAAATACAGGACTTTTACACTTCAATTGAGTCTTGACTCTGGCTGCCAATGAGTGCTTACTTATTTAGATGGATCCAATACTTGTTTTGTCATAGAGGGATACTGTAATCAAAGGGCAACTTTGCAATTTGGTGGCCATCACTAGACATGGTTGGCATGATCTCGATATTGACAGTACAAATTACAAATGAGTATAAATGGCATCCACAGTGGTGAGCATATTGCGAGAAGAACAAGAATAATGAATGATTCCTTGGAAGCGTCCGCATATGGTACGTTTTTGAGAAGGTTAGATCGTTGATAGTAGAAAGTTTCCTCTTCTTTCCTCATCCTCAACTTGATCTTGTTTATTTGCTCGCAACCAAGTTCTTGATTCTTATCGAAATTTTGTTCTAATTTTTGAAGTTTCATCATACGATGATCCGATTGCATGGCGATTTGTCGCCTCATTCTTTGTTGTTTCCTTATGCAAGCGGCTTTGTAGTCGTCTTCCTGCCTTTTTCGACTTTCTTCAGTTGATTTGTGCTTTTGACGTCGATTTGGTAGAAGTGATAGCCCATTGTCATGCTCGCGAAGGGTTCTTTCGCGAAAAGATAGCAAAGACTCCTCATTCAACGGCACTACAACCCCTGAAGACCCCTCCCCCTCCGTGTATGTTTGATATATGCGACGGTACGGCGACCAAGAGACCTTTGGATTATCTCATCAGTAAATTATCAGGAATTATACATTTAGGCATGGAAGAAGACCTGATCTATTCCGCAATCTGACGCGACTCTTTTGATAGCAAATTCAAGCATATTGCTCAATCTTTGCTTCATAATTTCTAACCCGTTGAATTTATCCATAGTTATTACACTATGGTGGGCCGATATATTTCTGATTTTCTTCGCTTTCTTCATCAATTGACGAAAGGATTTCAAGTCGTCCTTACTCATAATATGAGCAAGTCTTTTGCTGGAGTCCCTGATATGAAGACAGATGATTTCACTCAAAGCGGGAAAATCAGCGGCCTGGTGGCATTGATGTACTATTGCGTTCAGCCGCTCCGCATCAATCAACTCGCAAAGAATGTAGCTCAGGAACTCAAGCTCGTCGGTCCATGTAATCAATTGTGCTTGAGCTTCAAAATATTCCGTATGGTATGACATTTTGATCAGGCGAAGCTTTAGGAATTTCAAGGTATAATTTTCTACATAATTGCTTTGTGCAGTGTTTTTATATATTTCGCTTCGTGTGCTAGTGATGACGTCATGACGCTATGACGTCAACCATTCCGACAGAGCGGTCGAGATTATCAGCTGGGATGACCATTCGTGATCTCTAGGTGCCCGATTTGCTTTTCAAATTCATGATCACACCTTGTGTGAATCCTGGAGTTAATGGTGCAAGGTTTGGTGCCATTTTGATTTAGCAATAGCTCTCAATTATGAAGGATGATTAAAGTTATATGATTTTCTGGAAAGATCTCCGAAAGCTTAAGTGGGGTAACACCAGTATTACGAATACACATGATCTTTTGCTCTAATTCATGCCGCATTCCATACCGTCCCATTACCGAAACCTGAGACAGGGGCTCGGAATAATCGACGAGTATGGCCTAGCGTCATCTTAGCTACAAAGTATTAGAATCAGTTGAAGTGAATGAAAGCGCGCACTGGTTTTGTAACTAGGTGTATCAGAGAGTGTGAACGAAATGAAAGGCGTTGGCATCCAGACTGCATGATTAGCATGTGTAACCAAGGACTTCACTCGAGTGTCGCGCGTGTCTAGACGTTAACTTAGTGCTCTGGATAACATAGAGTTTGTGTCGTCAGGTATGCTACCTGATTTACAATCCCAAGTTCTAAGCAAAGGCTTTCCAAAAGCCAAAATGTGGTTAGAACCCCATGGATGACGTTCCTCTTCTGCAAGCACAAAATGATTATAGGGGACACGCAACAGCGATTAGGCCATTTCACGGTCGAGAAGCTGCGTATCATCCATTATCGTACACTGTGCAGTAACAAGGTGCGTGTCATAACCGCAACTTATTATAGATGTAAAACAACGCGCACGTTTTTTAAAGTACTTTGACCCAAAAAGTCATAACGTATGTCTTCAACTTATATTATAGTAGTCTCGAAATACCATTCCGTTTGCAGAAAAACTTCGGCAAGATATTAAACACCCAGCATGATGCAGTACTTTATATTAAATAGATTAATGTAAAGCACAGATATTTTTAATAATTATATATGGTTAAATTTTAATAAAACAATCAAATACTACTGTAACAACTAAAAGGACCATTACTGCGATTTATAATCCATATAAACTTAAGATAAACATATATCATAGAATATTTTACTAGTTAAAGTCAAAAAAGAGACTCATAGTCGTCCAACTAATCACGAACCTCCTTAGTCTACTGGCGTGCTACTCCTTCCAGTACACCTTTATCAGTGTAGACTTTACAGTTTCGATCTTTGTCTATTTGCCTAAGATTAAAGGCTTTTGATAATACTATCTTATAAGCAAGATCGATGTTGTTTTTTATCTCTTAAAAAGCCACTCATGATTTATGCTAAATAGCATAGCTTTTCACCGCTTTATTTAGCGGAAGATCTGGGATCATAATAGGATTAACGATGTTAGAGTTTAGATTTGATACCGAGGACGGAAAACCAGCTAGTATAGCTATTATAGATGGTTGCAGAGACGGTATTGGAAGAACGTTAATATTAATCAGCAAGTACGGAGACTCGACTAATAAGTTTTTCTTAACCCTTTGTTTTCGGTTAAGACGTTGTTACTCTTCTGTATAAAGCTGCCTCTAGATCTTAATTAGCATGTCTTTATGGGCTTAGAGATAAAAGTTTTTTTTCTTTACTATATCAATAAGCTGCTTCAAGTAATGCATAAGCAGTTTATAATGTTTTTTCCCGACAGAATCCTACCAGCAGTATCCCTCTAAATTTTTGCACAGTGGTCCAGGACATTACATCTTATTATAAACATCCCACTATAGTAAATATTGACCAGTACTTTGTTCAGTATCGATCTGAGTCTTACGTTTAGCAAGCATAGTATTTATTACCAATCATATGTTCCTCTTGTCGCCGTTCCCATTCCTTGATAAAAACTGATCGTGGTTATCTGCGATATAATTAATGCTAACGTCAAGTTTAAGCTTTTTGTCCCTGCGAAAAAGTTCTCTCCACTAAAAGAGTTGCTTTTCTGTCATTTCTTAGTCAATATCTACCCCATCAGATTATTAATGAAGTTTTTGCGCTCTATCGCGCAATACGGAAGCCATTACCGTGATATCCTCCAACCGAACGCGTTAGCTAGTAAATACTCTTCAGTTCTCTATACGTTCAACCTTTTCCGTTAATACTTTTTACCAGTATGTACCAGGTGCGAGGACCACATCTGGTTCTATGACTTTTATAATTATTCAGTTATTAAAAATAACTTTCTATTCAATCAGATAATAGATATATTTTAGTAGTTACTTATCATATATTTGATTCTTATCCCACAAGATTGGAAAGATAAAACATAGTTGGTCCAATTATGATTCTTACTATAGAAAATATCTAAGAAATATATTAGGGCTCAGACTATATATACATAGTAAGGATAATTTATTAAAGTTACCTAGAGTAGAGACATATAAGAGACCGTTATCCTATAAATTATAAGACTAAGGAGATATATTGTCATTATAGCAGGAACTATAATTTATAGCCACGAAATAACACGAGCTACTAACAAACCTTATATTAGTATTACTATATTAGTTTTATAGCTAATATTGTATAAAAGGCTGCAGCTAACAGACTCTAAAAAATGACTAACAGCTATATATAGATAATTTCTCTATAGCCAGTACTCCAGATTACTAACCGACTATGTATAAAAAGGTATCTCTATTCCAAAAGATAAATTAAACGTTTCTACGTTGTGATGGTTACAGAATGCAAGATACGTTCGTACAGCCAACGACAGATTACCAGGTTTACTAGGCATTTTCAGGACATATGTTCAGATATTAAGTTAAAGATTCTAGAATTATATTTTATTACTTTACATATATTGTAAATAAATAAGTGTATTAAGTTATACAAGATTGTTTCTAGATTAATGTTATTCAGACACTATTCTATATTTGTAATGGTGTCTCCTTGGCACTATTTCAGAGCAAAGTGAAGAGAGTGTGAGTTGTTACGCTGAATGCGCAAACCACTGTAAGACTGGTCCAAACAGACAAGTACACAGAACAGGATTCACCAACGCATTGCTGAAGGTGCTCCTCAATGTCATTGCAAAGCTGCGAGAAAACTATTACTGTTGTTTAAACGACATCTCTGTATATCTCTTTGTTTTTAATCAGTTGGTATAATTTAGTCGAAATATAATAGGTTCTGATTTTCTCTTTTAAGTGATATATGAGTATAATAGAGGAGATAATTATAAGTGCTATAATAAGCAAATGATTATTGAATGGTCTAAGTGAGAGTCAATAGAGATGGTAATTTATTATGGTATAATTGCGTCTAGAAACTAGGTAATAAAGGATAATATGATTAGAGACAGGATTAGTATAGAGCTCGATGAAGTATTGTGCTTTGAGATAGAGGAAGTTAATATAGCCGGTGCATTTCTATTTATAGTGGTTTGTGGTATCTGTGATTATATTGATTTGTATAAGAATAAGAGCTGACAGCTATATACTGCTGTAATAGTAGTGGTAATTATAAAAGAATTATTATAAGTAGTCCTAGCTAAAAAGATGGCTAAAACTACTATATCTAAGAAAATAAGCGGTAGATATACTTTTTATATGATAATAAGATTATATTACTAATAAATATATATTAAATGTTAAAGAGTATTAAGTTTTATTCAGTCTAAAAAGTATTCCGCGAGATAGATTTATAAATAGACTAGAAAAAATGAGACATTTAAAATAAGTTTTTATATTATATAAATAGGCTTAATTAGAAGAATATTAGTAGTAAATAGTGGTACTGTATGGTCTAGATAGAATAGATAAAACGCAGCTTGCTGCTAAGTTTGCTAGGAAGCACCAGGCTATATTTTATATTAATATTTTGGTTAGATAGTAGTAGTAAAGGTAGTCTATAATAAAGCATTACTGACTGTATTAATTATATTCTAAAAAGATAGATTTCTAAGATAAGTAGAAAATACTTATCTAATATATATAGTAACCTTAATATTATTATTAATAATTTTATAGAGTGGCTAAGTAGAATAAAGAATAAGTACTAGCTAATTATATTTAATAATATAGACTATGACTACTAATAAGAGACTGATATTAAGATATATAATATCAGTAACTACATTTCTAAAATTAAATAGAGATTGATTCTAATTATTATGTGGCTTGCGAACCTTTAATAGCTGGATAAATCTTTATGGTTAGGGATTATTGATATAAGCGAAGCATAGATTATTTTTTGAAAGTAGTATAACTAAGACTTTAATAAAGTAATTATATATATATATTTAGTATCTATATAGTATAACTAACTGGAATATATAGATCTAAATAATAGCAACAAGCTGCTTTAACTGTTTAATAGGTTACCTCTAGTGCTGGCCTAAGTGGCGGCTTATATAAGTGAGATAGGGATAAGCTTTTATATATACACTAGACTATACAAAGAGTAGTAGAAGGATCTGATAGAGATTAAGAATATAGTACTGCTGAGAAGCTATAGGGTCTGTAGTATAAATATGATGTGGACAGTCTTATATAATATAATATAAATTAAGAATAAGAGTGTAGTAAATCTTCTACTACTATAGATTTACTTTAATTATAAAATATTACTATTTTAGATTCTTTAAGCTAGAGTATATAGCTTTAATATATTAACTAAAGATTTATTAATATAGCTGAAAGATATTGCTAATAATAAAATAAAATTTTTATATATTGTTTAACTTCTATAAAGCTATTATTTGATTAATAGCCTATATAAGAGTTTAACTAATAGTACTTATCCTATAGTATACTAGTAGGCATTTCATATATAAAATAAATATCAATGAGCAGAGCTATCACAACTAACTCTTCTTATTATTGAATATGCTATTCTAGACGAATATACTACTAAATATTACTAGAAATAGCAATAATTATTTCTATATATAGAGTCTTAGATAGAAAGAATAGAATGAGAAATAGTAAATACTATAGCAGAAGTGAATGTAGAGGTATTATACGCTCTATATATGATGGGTACGCTATTATTAGTTTAAGGGAACCTAGGGAAAGGCGAGAAGATGTACCAGCGGGTGCTAGAAGGCAAGGAGAACGCCTGGGGTTCTGACTATATATTAACTCTTAACACTGTCAATAACCTGGGTAATCTCTACGCTAACTAGGGGAAGCTAGCAGATGCGGAGAAGATGTACCAGCGGGCGCTGGAAGGTAAGGAGAAGGCCCGGGGCCCTGACCATACATCGACTCTTACCACTGTTAATAACCTGGGCAGTCTCTACAAAACCAAGGGAAGCTAGCAGATGCGGAGAAGATGTACCAGTGGGCGCTAGAAGGATACGATAATGCCCTTGGGCACGATTGTATTTAACTGTACGTTCCTGCGCTTTATAACGTCTATAGCTATAATATGCTCTTCGAGGATCAAGATCGCCTAAGTAATGCAAAATTAATATATATAAAAGCACTTGTAGGGTATAAGCTTGTCTTTAGAACTGATGATCGCTGGTATTGGGTAGTCTAAGAACGGCTTAAGAACCTGAAGACCTCTTAATTTTCTCGCTTGACTTTGTTGACAAGCCGTGTTAGTCGGCTTACTCGCTATGTAGCAGACATTTCACCTGCGGTAGAATCAGTAGCTTCCAAATCATCAAAACGACGTAGGCTTCTCAGGAAGCTCAAGTTGAGATGCATCGCACGCGCACATACAGTAATATTATATAGTTAAAGGTGTTTAGAATATTGAAACGAGCCTGTGGCGTCGATTAGTTGTACAGTATCGGCATGGTGTCTTCATAGTCAGATCTTTCATGCTGCTAGCGTCCACACAGCCATAGGCTTAATAGCCGCAAGCTTGGCTTACTAGATAACGAAGCAAATTACATCGATTACTTCGCGATGGGTACGGAACACTGCTAATGACAGATTGCCAGATTTACCAGGCAGTTTCAGAACACTTATTCAAACTCTAGAGTTGAATATTCCAGAATTGTATTTTATCACCTTACATGTATTATAAATAAAAAGTTATTTTAAATAATACCGTATTATTTCTGGATTAATGTTATTCCTACACTATTCTATATTTATAATGGTGTCTTTTTAGCGCTGTTTTAGAGCAAAGTGAAAGAGAAAGTAAGTTGTTACGCTGAATGCGCAAACCACTGTAATGGTCGAAAGTGTCATCAGCGTAAGCCGCGTTCCAGCCGTGACGGCACCCCTCAAAAAATCCCACGTTCGCGGGTGCCCTGGCGTGGTAATGCGTGGTGATGTGGGGCTAAATATCCCAGGATATTTGAGGGCAGTTCATGCGTATGATTGGTCGGGCACTGCAGCTGCAAGGCTCCCGTGGCCACGTCCACAACCCAGCAAAACAACCGGCAAGGCAGCGTAGCGTCAACAGGCGACTCTAGCCCGTCGCGTCTACAACACAATTGCTCGGATCGTTCAGCCCTGGCTGAAGAAAAAAAAATTGACTGCCCTTGCGATGTCGGTCAGGGGTTCTATACTTCATGCTGGGATATTCAAACAAGTACATTTAGTGATATTCAATGGAATAGGGGCATCCGTAGCAGCTGCCAATTTCCGCCAGGTGCTTATTTCGGTTAACCCAACATGGGTTTCTTCAGCTGTTCTTTCCCAGTCAGCTTTGATGTTTAAAGGGCCCCTCTCCTCACCCAGGAAGCCTTGACTTCTCCGAAAGCCTTCACTGATATCTCAACACCATGTCGACTGCAAAAACACCAATGTCCATCGACGCACTGCTGAACCCGCTGCCAGAGACACAGCCGAATATTCTGCCAGTAAACCCTGATACTTCACCTTGGTATGCTAGCCCCACGTCCTCGAGGATCGATTCTGTCTCAGAAAAATATCATAGTCTAGTTTATTGGCTAACTTCTATATTCGTACATGAAGCTTGGACAAAGGCTCTATGGACTGTCGTTACAATAACTTTGACAATGCTCCAAGCAAATTAACTGTTAAAAGAGGTCACCGATAGCCTCACAACTATGAATACACGGAGGAACAGATGTGGTTTATCTGGTACTATTATATCAACCTTGATAAGGACTGGCTCGAATGCAGGGATGACTTTAATCGCCAGTTTCTATCCAAACCTCGCGACGTGCCAAGACTTCAATGCAAGTTTTACCGCTCTCTTCGCGACAAAGGTCCTGTGTTTGAGAAGGGCCAAAATGTGACTAAAAGGAAATTGTCCAATTATGGCGTTGTTAACTGGTGCAACATATGGTACCCTTGGATGAGACCCGAGCATCGTCCCCGAGGAACCCACGTCCGAATTTGGCATCCAGGATTCTGAACTAGGCCAATATCGTTAGCATAGTCATTTACGCAATATGGTTTCTTAGCCGGACCCCAGTCTTGGATGCTCCTCTTTTCTAGACATGACTTAATACGGTTGGCGGGATCTGATCCACCGACTAATTGCCAACAATGCATTTGGCGATAGCCCTAGACATGTGCTAACGCAAAGTATCGCGATGCAACCTGGAAAGGGATCACCGAAATTATTCGCGTCCTCGAAAACCAGTCATGTTTATTTCGCTCCACATTTCTGACCCTGGAAGTATCGGGATGTTTAAAAACAGGAGCGCCAGCTTTGCCATCAGAGAAGAACGTGCAATCTCAAACAATGGCGGTGAGTCAGCAAAACAAAGATCGTATGCTGTATACACTATACGAATGGTGTGAAACAAATACTCTCCGATACAGACATTCAACTAATAGATTTGGGGTTGGTTTGCGCATCATACCTTGAGCCCGCGGATGTTGAAATACTCCGCTTTTCACATCCTATGGGCAGATTTGAACTCAATGATGGATCTTGGGAGGTTTGCATCCATATCCGCCATGTCGATTATTTCCTCGCGGCCCATATGACACTGCGTAATAACCGTTAGGATAGATTCGATGTCTTCTTTTGAACGTATCAACCTAATAAAATCACTAATTAATACCCATTATACCGTCTTGAAAGTATTAAAATGAAAGGAAAGGTAGCCTCGTTCAAACCAAGTTGGATACCGAGATTGGTGAAGTTTGTTGCATGATTCCCGATGACCAAAAATCACGCATGCATGACCGGAGGTCTATTCGTGTAGCTACACCACTAGTGTCAGCAAACAATGCAGGGATTGAAGGCTTTTTTCCTACTTTGGAAGCAACTGTACGGTCTAGAACTTCTTCGCTTGATGGTCAAGCTGTAATTACAGAAAACTCTCGTATGTATGGATTCAGGAATATGTTGTTCACTTTCCAAGTGAGCTTAAAATGGCTGTCAACAATGCGGCTAAGCGGAATGAGGACAAAAAATTGGCGACGGAGGCATGAAGTATAATTGTGATAATAATATGTTGTTTAGTGGTAGTGTTCAATTTGAATGATTCAGTACATAATTTCCATTTCTGAGTATATACTTTCTTGTTGACACCGGTATGAGGTCTAGAACCTTTGATCGGCGTTTAGAGAGGCACGGCACAAGGTCTAATCCTCTGACAATCTATTTGGCGATAACACTAATCATGCGCTAATGCAAGGCTTGCGGCATCCTATACAGGTGCCAGCGAGATTGTCTACGGGTCCACCCATGTTACCTGCTAAATGCACAATATGAATGGTATGAAACAAAAACTCTCCGATACAGAAATTAAACTAACAGATTTAGGGTTGTTTTCTTGACGGGATGTCGATTCGTTGCCCCATGCAATTTGAATAATGGTAGATAATTGTTACATCAAGAACACAACATATAAACTAATGCAAGCCATGTTTTCGTCCAACCCGGACCTTACAATATCCCGGATGCTTTTAGAATAGGTAGCCGCATATCCTAAATTTCAGCGCACTAGTAAGACTTAAGTAAGTGCTTAACACCGCTGGAGAAAGTGCATGTCGGCGGAGGAGTCCTAGATGCTGTTGCTCGGTAACCTCCAAAATTCCAACCTCCAAAATTCCAGATTAAGTGACCAAAGAGTACTTTATCCTCATCATGCAGAGAGACAACGACGTCGTCTTCTTCTGGAGGACCCACGAAACATCCATCCAGTGACCAGGAAGGAAAGCGGCAGGGGCTCTATGGGAAAGAGATACGTAACATGACAGAATAAGAAATTCAAAAACCTTTGCGTTTCACCGATCTATATGGTGAAGTTCTCCCACTCAACACCTTCGCATGCTGATATTGGTTAAATAGCTTTATACAACTTAGAGAGAGCAATCGAATATAAGCATATTGAGAGGCAGATTAAATCTATAATAATTAAAAGAGATTATACATAGATATTGGCATGCAGTGTTGGGTTAAGAACAACAGATTTCAATCTTATAACGCCATTGCATTGGCTTCTGGCTGTTGTTGTACGCATGTATATAGTCCATGGTTATGTAGTAACCGGTCAAGTCAGCAGACGGGCCAGTGAGTCAATGCGAAGATGCCTGCTACCGCCAACTGTGAGAAACAAACTGCTGCTCTCTCTGTTACTCCAAGTTGAGAAAGATATGCCTCTCCACATCTCTTGAATTGACCGCTCGTGTGTGGGATCAAGGAGCGCTGTATTGCAGACCCCTATCATCACTTGGATTCACCTCTAACAACCCTTATCGCAAGTAATGACGGGAGAGGTGACTATGATTGGAGCGGCCGTGACACTTGGGGACAACGTAGAAGATGAGCACCTCAACCATTCCACTGCTAGCTCTCCACTCATCTGGTTGCTACGCGAATGGCTTGTCGGTAGGAGAATCACACCGATTGGTGAGTGAAACGGGCTCATAGGTCGGGAAACGATAGGAGGTCACTCAAGGCCTAGAAGGAGGACAATCACGTTTGTCTGATCCCGCGCATAGCCGGTCGACCCTTGGATATTATTTGTTCGGCTGGTAGTCACCGCCGAGCTCACAGGCTATAAAAGGGAGCCACCTCCCCCCGACCGTGACATCTAATTGCCATGTCACAAGATTGACTCCACCGCTGTCTTCGCTGCACGCTCCTCGCTCCTCGCTCTTCACCCCGATCGCAATGGCGACATTGATGAACATGCCTTGTGAGATCTGGCTTATGATTACAGACCATATGGACGCCGAGGACCTCGCTGGGCTCTCTCGGACATGCAACGATGCACAGGCAATAGCTGAAAAGCGGCTCTACAGACAATGCGACTTGGGATGGCTTATCTCATGGACATTGAAAACCCAGATGCGCATCAGCACCCTTGAAAAGTTGCTCCGATACCGAAAGGCACCAGACGGACGAGAATGGTTTATTGATGGCAACACTGATGGCATACCTCCATTGATGGAGGCTGCTTGGCAAAAAAATGGTCTTGCAGTCGACCTACTTTTGAATAACGGTTTCGTGATCACAAAGAAGACGATTTTGACTCTCTTGTCTAAGCGTGAGGACTATCAGATTATTCAGACGTTCATCAATGGAGCGTTGAATGGCTATGATATGCTTGTCAAAATGATGGTAGACTCTATTTCTGACCTGAAAGACACCGAAGGCCAACAGGGAGATTATTGTTATAGGCCATTTTACCTCGAGTATATATTTTATGCCGCCTCCCTAGATCGTCCTGAAATTACCAAATCAGTATTGTTGATTTTTCCGAGAAGCGACCGTCAGATGTTGCTCTATAACGCGATGATCATTGGCATCGACAGAAACTGGCTTGACCGCAATCGGAAAAAAAAGGCTGTGAGATCCTTGCTGGCTTATGGAGCCGATCCATGCTTCCACGATCACCAAGCACTCCTAGTATCCGCAGCAGGTCGTGGTTATCATGAAATCGTGTCCATAGTATTAGAAACAGAGGAATTCGCTTGGCGCTCGAAATCATATCAGAGGGCGTGGAGGATTGCAAAGAAAAGGGAGCACCACACAGTTCTGAAGGCTTTGTTCGGGAAACGTAGGGTCAGTGATCGACTGGGGTCCCGGCGGTCAACCTAGGAAGACATATCAGAGGGTGTTCGTAGTGGCCAGCTAAGAATAGTGTCAGTTTTAACGTGAATCAAGCGGAATGGATACTGTAACCTCTCGTTCATGGCAACCCCTTTCTAACACCATCGGTAACGGGACGGCGGTACAGCGATGGTTAGTTGTTGGGGGAGAGGCCCTCTAAACTTCGGGGGGGTTGGCGAGGAGAGGGGCAGGCACACAGACGGACGCGTTCTCACCTCACGTGCAATGACGGCAGATGAGTTCGTCATCATCGACCGGGCTGGGGAAGGGCTGCCGGCAGGTCTAGCCGAACGGCGGCCGCCAATACGGCCAATCAGAGGACGCTCGTGGGACGCGGTAGTGGGTCACTGCTGGCGGCCCCTGGTGGAGGGCCCGTGCGCCGCCGCGGATCCGTCTGTGAGAAGGAAAATTTAAAGTTTCTTTCATGGTGGTAAGAAGATTAATTTTGAAATATACGTACTAAGAATTACTAGGGAATTTAATAATCGGCCCCTACATGATATCCCGGCAATAATAAATTCTCAAATATAATTTTACTAATACTAAGAAGCAACACCTCTGCGCTCCATCTGGGCAACAACACCTGGCCGCTTCTGGTCCCATTCGTCCCAGACAATGGAATACGTCGCCGTATGTTGTCCCGGAGCCTCTCCTTTCGTTCCATTTCTTTCCTCTAGCGCCTTTACTGGTAAACCTGTTGTACTGCGCGGAAAGACATCGCTCCATCTCGTGATAACTTCAAACTCAAACCCCATCCGCGAAGCAATTCCTCGAGACGCTTCGTTATCCTGATAACATTTCCACCCCACGCGACGCAGCCCAAGACCACCGGCTGAAGGTGGGTCAAGTATGTATATCATGAGCAGTCCCAAGGCATTTTTGGCCACATGAGTAAGTCGAAATTCTGGGAAGACAATGCTGCCAATATCTGTAATCTGGTGTTCTTTGCTTGTGTTTGACATGCTTATAACACCGGCATACTGTCCTTCTATTTGATCGCCTATCGAAGATGAAGTCTTATCTATGACCGCATACAAGCAATGACCCGGTACTGGCTCAATAAGCTTCTCATAGAACTCGGTCATGAAATCTTCTTCCGTGTTGATAAGTGGAAATGGAATGTATTTCAATATATCCGGATGTCTTTTAATCGCTTCAACAAATCCTTTCCTATAGATCGATGGCTAGTCATCAATTGATAATGAGTCAGTTTTCTTTCTTTCTTTCTTTTTTTTTTTTTTTTTGCGGTGAAAAATAGGGAATGAGTTTATGCATACATCGAGAGCAACGAGGGCATTCTCCAAGCGTCGCTGCTCGTAGTGAAAGACGCCGAACATTTCTGAAGAATAAAATTACATTTATCGTCCAAAAGCTCTTGAACGGTCGATTACACAAAATGTGAGATCTTTTGTTTGGTTATTTTGGCGTAGAAAATTTATAGTCCAACTTACCAGTGACTCATCAAGTACTCTGTACTGCGGTCGTCTTTTAACTGGTGGAAGAAGTGGGGGTAAATAGTTAGGTCACAATATAATTAAGCTATAAGAGGGAGAAAAATAATAACCGTATAAATATAACCAGTCTTGACTTGTCTTAGCTAACTTATACTGACAGATGAGTCCGGACACGAGCCATTACATGGAAGAATGTTACGTACGAAAAGGGATCACATCTGAAAAAGAATACTATAGGGAAAGAGATTTCTGTGGAAATATGTTCTGCTCTTCGGAGTAGACTAAAAGGATCTCCAGATAGATCTATCTAAAGCATATGACAATATACTAATCATAGCAGGAAACCAGAAAGTGCTATGTTTTATCGAACAGCAATCAGAGGACACTAGCTAAGCGATATGTTGACTATGTTGGGAAACAACTAATAACTTCATTATTCTTATAATCTATGTATACAGTGGATCGTGTTTTATTTTCATACATAAGGCAATAGTATATTTGTAGTCTATTATCAGCAAGTTATTCTTATACGGTTACATTGCCTGTAATATACAGGTTCTAGAACCTAGCACTAGCTAGCTTATCAGAAACGCCAAGGCAGACTCTGATAGGACTATGCGTGATATGATTGGCCGGACAAGATGTGCCTTGCTACGGTTCGTATCGGCCCTTGTGTATGGCTGCAGTAGGTCTGAGAGCAAGGGCGTCGCATTTAAGAGCTCGGTTGGAGATTGCAACGCACGCCCATGTGGTTGGCAGGCTGTTAGTCGGGATTGGAATACGTAAAACATGGCCCACCCCGCACCGTGCCGCTTCTTTGTACACTATTTAAATATTTAAACACCTGGCAGGGAACTCTGCAGCGGGGCTGCCGTTCCTCCTCAGCCATAACTTTGCCTCGCTCTTTTGCGTTGAATGTGGTGGTGATTGCATGACAGTTTTCCTCTGCTAGACCTTCCATGATGGGTGCTTTGGAATATTCTAGGGATGGCGCATTCAAGGACAAGCATGAGCCGAGCGCCGATGTTATTACGGCTGAGGAAGGCGGCCTAGTCACTTAGCCTGATGGCCATGAACTTCACCGTGCTCTTAAGGCCCGTCACATCACAATGATTGGTATACTCACTACAAAGACGTAGTTACAAAGTCATGGAGCTGACTAGTAAAAGCTATTGGAGGCGCAATTGGTACAGGTTTGATCATCGGGACCGGGTCAGCTCTCCAGAAGTAAGTTCGTTCTTGATGAGAGGAAGGAAGTAGTTGCTCTAACCAACATTTTTACCGTTAGGGCTGGTGTAAGTCGTTCTCCACATCTACAGGAACGGTCTTGTCTCTGAACATTGACATAGCCTGCGTCAATTCTGATCTCGTATTCCATCGTTAAAATGGTTGTGTATATGGTAATGTGCGGTCTAGGGGAGATGGCTTCCTGGTTGCCGTTGGCCTCTGGCTTTACTGGATATGCAGTGCGCTTCTGCGACCCGGCTTTGGGGTTTGCTTTGGGTTATACGTGCGTCACTCAACATTCTTCCTTGCTTTACATCCAGACATAGTTGTTGAACAAAAATCCTTTCTCGCAGGTACTGGTTCAAATACATCATCGTCACGCCAAATCAATTAACTGCCGGAGCATTGGTAATCAAGTACTGGGACCCCAATGGACGAGTCAATCCCGGTATCTGGATTACTGTGTTTCTCGTGTTGGTCGTGAGCATCAATTATTTTGGGATCCGCTTCTTTGGCGAGTTTGAATTCTGGCTCTCGTCTTTCAAAGTCATTGTTATCCTGGGGCTGATTCTGTTGTCCTTCATCTTGATTCTCGGTGGCGGCCCGGATCATGACCGAAAAGGCTTCCGCTATTGGAAGAATCCAGGTGCATTCAACACATACATTGATGACGGGGCAGCAAGTAGATTCTACGCATTCTGGGCTACCATGGTGTCTGCGACCTTCGCCTACTTGGGCACGGAGTTGGTGGGTGTGACAGTGGGCGAGGCACAAAACCCACGAAAGACGATCCCTCGTGCTATCAAGTTGACGTTTTACCGCATTGTTGTTTTTTACATACTCAGTGTCCTTCTTGTTGGGACACTTGTCCCATGTAATTCGCCCGACCTGATCTTTGCGAATAAGCAATCCAGCTCAGCTGCGGCGTCTCCCTTCGTAGTTGCTGTTCAGACTGCGGACATCGACGTTCTTCCACATATTCTTAACGCTTGCATTCTGCTATTCGTCTTCTCTGCAGCTAACTCGGATCTGTACATCGCAACCAGGACGATTTATGGCCTTTTGAAGGAAGGCAAAGCACCCGAATTCTTATCGCGAACCAATAGCCGTGGCGTTCCGGTGTATGCCCTCGCTCTTTGCTCTGCGATTGCATGTATTGCCTACATGAACGTCACGAGCGACTCGAAAGTCGTGTTCGGTTATTTCGTAGACTTGGTCACTGTGTTCGGCCTTCTTAGTTGGATTTCGCTGCTGGTCACGCATATCTTCTTCGTTCGTGCGCGCAAAGCCCAAAACGTGCCGGAGAGCGAGCTTGCCTATAAAGCGCCCTTTGGCGTCGCCGGTTCATATTGCGCACTCGCATTTTGCATTCTTATCTGCCTGACCAAGAGTTATGATGTTTTCACGGTCGAATTCAACTACAAGAAGTTCATCACTGGCTATCTGGGCATTCCGCTATATCTGATTCTCATCTTCGGGTATAAGATTGCGACCACATGCAAAACAGTCAAGCCGCACGAAGCGGATATTTGGAGCGGCAAGGATGCAGTCGACCGCGAAGAGGCCGCGTTTCTGGCACGCAAGGCCGTGCATGAGGAGAAGCATGCCGGAGCGAATTGGTTCTATCGCACCTTTGTATCGTGGTTGTTCTGAGCGTGGGTTCATTTCAGTGCTATATCAAATGAACGTGAATTTGAGTTAGTAACTCGACATGATCCAATATGTAACGTTGACGTACCATAGATTAGCTTAAGGTATCTATCTATTTATATTATTAGTATTCAGTTGCTTTTTTGGATCTAATATGAGTGGCTCATTGAAGTGAGCCCAATTGTTCGAATATGATTAGGATCTTCTATCCAAACAAAGAAGTAAATCTTTTCAACTTCAAAGGATTTCAAATGTTAGTTTTAGACCCAGAGTTATATTTTTATTAGTTTTTATCTTTGATATAGCTACCACATGCAGTTGAGATGTAATATTATATATATTTAATTTTTTCTATATTAATGAAAGAAATAACTAGAATTAAAAGATTATGTACTGACAGTATACGTATGTATATATAGGAATCTCTTACAAGAAAGCCTAGTTAATAAACTAATTGAGTGCCTGTTGTTGCGCTTGGGTTAGTAGCCCTAAGTTCTGTTTTATGTATCTACGCTAATTGGTGTACAGGCTCATTCCGCTAATAGAAATGCCTCACATTAGCTATTTCTACGATAATGGTATGAAGGGACATAACAACCTAATTATTATTATAAAGTCCGAGGCGGATTATCTGTTCTATAATAGTATTGGGCTTGGTATTATTCTAGGTACAGTTTATTAATTAACATACTTCTTTCGATGCTACGATTCCGCAATCCTTAACTCAATAGATTTCTTTCATAGCTTTATAACTTTTTTATATTTTTCTTTAATAGATAATACACTTAGAGAAATTTTTGAAGTGTGTAATTTACCTTTAGGTGTCGCCGCACCAGGAAATTGTCCCTCGCCCGCATCGCTATTTGCGGATAAGCGCCGTTCGGCCGCGGGGACCCACCGGTCGCCAACATATAAAGCGCCAATCTCTCGCTGTTTTAACGGTACCGCTCCTTACTCTTCCTCGGCTGTCCGATTGCTCACAGCGGCCACTGGCTTCGAATTCATCTTACGAGCGATGGATGTCGATGCCTGCCTATGCGATATGATTCAAAGTCCTTTTGGTCTGATGAAACATTGGACGCCCTCGTCGTTTTGGCATTGAATGACTGCGTTGTCATGGAAGAGGACTCTTGACGCATCGGTTGTCCAGGATAGGATTACGATCATCTGGAAAATCCGCCGATTCTGGTACTATTGCCTTATTTGTCGTTTCTTAAATGTCCTAACTTGGCGGTTTCCTCGTCTAGCGATTTCTTGATTTGGCGACTACCCTCATGCCGCTGTCTCCCTTCGTTCTTTGACCGAACCTCGTCAACCTTCCGATGTTGGCCTCGTATCTCGGACCATCACGCATGCCTGTATTCTCGATCCCAATTGATCCAGCGTTACATCGTGTGAGAACCCATGCTCAATTATGGCTGCAACGCCGGCGCCAATGTCTTCCGCAATATCGTGAAACTCCTCAGCTGAGTGTTCACACTGCGCCTCGATTGGTGATGTTTCGGATGCAGAGGGACTTGATTGTAGCCTCGCTGTGACACCGTGGCCTGCATACCATCGTTGGATGATCGCAGGCGACAGATTGGAGCATCCATGGGCCGACGTGATGAATCCCTACGCGCCGATGATGCGACGAGCAGAACAAAATGGGCCAGAGCGACCTATCGCAAAAATCCCGCACTTTTCGGCATCGATATGGTGATACATTAGCTCGAAAATACGACGGAGAGGATGGGTGGAGTCGCAGCGAGCTCTATCGGTGGATGATTGTTTGTTCAATTTCTACGGGTGGCAATGCATTCTCCCCGAGCGAAGCTAGCCGATTCATGTTTATTTGCGGCGCTAAGAGCGGCCAATTTGGTTTGCGCTCTCATCCTTTGGTCTTATTGGACTCGGCTTGCTACAGTCGGCATGTGATATGAGCTGTCTGTCGGCGGGGCGTTGATGACGGAGTTTTTTGGGCGCCATAAAAATCGAGTACGGCGATCTCCGTGTCTCAAATTAATTTGGGTCTCGTCTCCAACCAATGGTCTGGAGCACATCAAGCCTGGTGTGGACGGTGCGATTATGACTGCGAGAGACAGTTTAAGGGCGCGGTGCCGCAGTCGCTTTTGCTGAGTCCTCATAGTTTTGTTGATTAATTTGCTGAATGGATATTCTGACACCTAGTTTCCAACATGACCACATTTCTTTTTTACGAACCACGTGCGACTGCAACTCGATTTTCAAACAAGGAACGATTCCGTTCGCATCCCGCGACCAAGTCCCGCGTTCTCAACGACAACCAAAACCCAGGCGGGAACAAGGCTACTTGCGATGTCAACTTTACCGAAAAAACTACGACTGCAGAGATCCGTATCGCTGTACCTCAATCTTCAATTGATTCAGTTAAAACCGACTCTACTCCTGACACATGGGGTGATTGTTTTGATGATGCGAAGCAAAGTGACAGTGGTGACTCCCTGCGCAGTCTCTTTTCCGATTTCGCGGATGAGCTAGATGTATGTCTTGAGCACTCCCGAGCTCCTGTGGAGGAACCTGGCATTGGTGGTGCCGAGCCTTCTCATGGCTCGCGTGGCTTGGAATATTCCCCAGAACCAATCCCGGATAGCTCTTTAGTCGACGTCAGTTGCGAACAAGGCGCAGAGTCTGATAATAACGATGGGCGACTCCTTCCTGTGTCAAACCCCGATCGAGCCGACAGTACTAATCGCCTTTCTCGGCAATCTACGCACATTCCCGAATTCTATTTCCATGGCACGCTTGCCCCTTCGCCGCATGTCGACAATGAAACCCAAACAGATATCCAGCAAATGGAATTAGCTGTGAAACCGGATGCCGTACATCTAACCCAAGAACGCAGCTTTTTTGAGCTGAATGATGGTGTTCAAGGTGCAGTTGGCAATGGCATCCCCACGAATATTGACAGATCGGACTACAACGATACATTGGAAAACCCGGGACCCTCCTTATCAACCTATACCGAAGAGTTTTCACCCTCTGATTCTTTCCATCATAATGGTTGTCACTCTTTCACACGTGAGATCCAGTAAACCAGTATCGTCCAATGCATGGTTTCTTCACAATCCTTGAACGCGAGGGCCAGCTAGCGTACACCTTGACATTCTTTAAATCAACGATCGGTTCGTCGCTGCAGTCGGCAGATGACAGAAACTATTCCTTACCGGTGCAGGACGAAGAACCCTACTTAGATGCTCTTCAGTTAGCTGAGAATGACATCGAAGATGACTACCGATCAGCGCAGGAATATCTATCTGTCCAGAGAAGTCTCGCCAACCTTGTCGCTGCTGGGAGATGAATGTAGTCAACAATGCCTTGACGTATCTGTAGGTCAGAAAGGCGATCGATTCTCCAATGATGATGGTATGCTTCTGGTCAACTTGAAGAGAATGAAGTTAAAGTGGAAGGATATCGCAAAGCACTTCCCGGGACGGTCGAAAGGCTCGCTTCAGAATCGTTACTGCACGAAACTGAAACGCAAACATGTACTGAGTGCTGGTAGAAAAGGACGGGAGCGGAAGCGGCAACGGAAAACCGACTGTTCGGAATTCGAGGGAGACCTTTCGAGTCAGCTACAATGTAACTTAGACTGGGTCATTGGAAACTCAAACGTAGATAGCCATTTATTTTTTATTCAATTTCTGAACATTATGTATATACAACATATTAGTACTAATGGTCGCTCTCGTCAGGCCTCGTTTGAGCGTGATACATTTGAACTTCAAGTCAGCTTGAGGCTGAAAGTCACCAAGTAATATTCTGACCAGAAGAAATTAAGAGGGCTTAGTATTTTATATAAGAAAACCATAACTATAAATAGGAAACATGCATGTACCACCAGTTTGCTAACGTTGGGTTGCATCCTTGTTAGGCAGCATTATCCGACTGTCGGAAAAACGATATGCCGAGACTTTCTTCTGCCTGATGAAGCCGCCGCTAACCCCCTCCATCTCTTACTATCAACTATTTTATTCCCAAATCACGATCATACTACTCTTTTTAATTCTACCATGTCAGATCATTGACCTTGAGCTGTCAAAGCAGTCGAGAAACCTTGTTAATATCAGTTACAGGACACCAAGTGTAAGCAAGACTCCCCATTTAATCCAATTTAATTTTTTTTAATACTGATTTACGATATTTCGACAAAGTGACAACATATAATACGTTCCTTCTTGATACACGAATCCTGCACGCCCTTCTTATACGACCGAATTTCTCCGTGACGTTGGTTTTACAGATGGGCATAGCAAGAAGTATAGATCAAAAAGCGAAACTGCGGGAGTTCGGCTTGAAGCTAGTAATCACCATCTTATTATCTATATGAACATTGAGCTTTACTAATTTTATAAGGTAGCTAATGATAGCAATGTTCGACTCGCCGTCGAAGAAACTACTGGGGAAAACGACTTTAAGTATATACAATCTCCAAAGGTCTGTGGTGTCATCGTGGATAAGAGTAGTGGACGTGGTTATGCTCAGATTACTGGTGGAGAGAAAGAGCCACAAGTAATTTATACAGGGAATGGTTCAGGTTTTGAAAAAGCAGATATATTACCTGGCCAGTCTTGCATGCTATATGGGGAACCCACAGTCTTGTACATCATACCTCGGAACTAAATTTGTTCGCAATTAAGCTCTTCCTTCTCCATAATAAACATTATGAGATCCTGGCACATCCTTCTTGGTATCTCAATGTATGGCGTCTCGTTAAAATTGTACGGTACATTTATCGCAAGAGAACTATATATTCCTGGATAGGTCTGCAGGAAGTTGAGTAGGTGTTCTCTGGAGAGGGCTGTTTGGTATGGTGTATCTATTAAAAAGTCAATGGAGTATTTTGGGAAGGATAATAGTTAAAATAAATACTTTTCGTTGGTAAGATCCTCCAGTAACAAGTGACAGCCTGTGTTGACACTTCTGGGCGATTGACTCCTGGCCACCATTCCTTTATGACATTGGGGAAGTTTGAGTCAAGTGAGCCTAAAGTTGTCGGATATTTTATCGCTAAAGCGATCAAGAAGTATAAGTCTGGACTGTATGCCCAAATATTGCTCATTATGTCATGCGCGCGTGCCTTGGGACCATTTTTCCGTATGGTATTCCGATCAATAGCTAGCAAGTCCGAAAATCTTATGAGGTCATCCTCCTGCTTCTTTATTAAAGGCAGGCGCAAAGCATTCTTTATAGACTCAATACTCTCAATAAGATTCGCAATGCTTGGCTTCTCTTTTGCTGATGACATCTTAGGAGCCAATATGGTTTGAGCTGTAATGTGACTGTAGAGGGTGCGATGTGAGGTGAGGTGAGGTGAGGTGAGGTGAGGTGAGGTGAGGTGAGGTGAGGTGAGATAAGGTGAGGTAAGGAGAGATAGGCTGACTCAATTTATTACTAACTACTTTTGTGTTAGCTCGTATAATTAAAGTGGAGTCAATATCACATGATTTTAATGCAACCCCTTTGTTATAAACAAGACAAATTAGATTTGATGCTTTTGTATCTTACCATGATTCAATACTAACTTTCTGTTGCAACTTGGTTTCTCATCACTTGTGCTATAATATTTCATTCATACAGTACATATTCTTCAGATTGATTTTCGCCAACTCTGATCATTTTGCGTCGATCCTCTTATTCTTATTAAAGGATGTATTCGTTCCCGCCGGGTATTACCATACATGACATCAAGGGATGTGGAACAAGTGGGATTGCGGCATTGCTCCCCGATACACAAATTATCATCAAATTTCCAGTCACTGAGCAAGCTGAGGAGCGCGAACGTTGCGACCGAGAAAAATCAATATACCAACTATTTGAATCCTATAAACGTCCGGACTCTTTGCTACGGTACCATGGTGACACTGACGACGGTATTCTCTTGGAATATGCTGAGCTTGGGCCGGTGAGATCATTTCTACAAGGATTGGCATCTCCTCTCCCTGTATCAGATCTTCTTCGTTGGGCTCGAGATGTTGCCTTGGCCTTACAGTTTATTCATTTGAATGGTGTCTCTCATGGTGATGTTCACTGCACAAACTTCTTCCTAAACAAAGACTTGCAGATTAAACTGGGCGATTTCACTAGCTCTTTCATTCACTCTATCATTCCGGAGCATGCTTTACAGGAAGATTTTCGAGACTTCGGATCCGCTCTTTTTGAAATGGAAACAGGGTGCTTACCGTTTCCAAGTCTTTCTACAGTTGAAAGGGAGGAGGTACTACTTGCAGGACAATACCCTGATATAACCCAAACAACAGTCCTGGGACGTATTATATTGCGTTGTTGGAAAAGTGAATACAAACGAATGGAAGACATTATAAAAGATATTGATCAAGCTGGTATGCTCATTCCTATTCACAGAGTCTCAGGTTCTGATTGATACCAGGTCGATACTGGGCGCGTATGACGAGTCTTGCGAAAGTATTTGGCTTTGTTCTTCTTGCTCATGTAGTTCATACGCTGAGATCAAGTTGATCGGATGTTTCCTTTTATTGCAAATTGGCTATATAGAACAAATTTTAGCTATAATCGCCACTTATCTCAGGGTACTTACCACATTTGTAACAGCTTCCAGGAATGCTGGAACTTCCGAATTCCCAAGGAACTTTCGTAGGCTCTGGACAGAGTTGCTGATTTGGCCTCTTCTTGGCCTCTTCACAAGGATAGTCTTGTCTTTTGGTACAAACATGCTTGGGACTTGCAGTGCATCCTTTGTAAATCACAGGATATTCTGCGTAATGGCACATGGTGACGTAGAATATAAAATTTCGAAAAGTAAAGAAAATTTATTACTATTCAAAAATAATTAATTTGAACAAAACTTTCACGCTTAAAATCATGTTGTAGTCTCACCACACTGTACTACCTCATCTCACCTCACCTCACCTCACCTCACTACTGCACCGCACCTCACCATACTGCATATTACTGTCACACAGGCTCAGACTGGAAAAAAGGACGTGATGGAAAAAAATGGACACAAGTGGGGACACTACTAGAAGGAGTTAGACAGAAAGAAACATGAGCCAAAGAGGTGAAGGGGATCCATCAGCCAGTTAGAACGTTTGGAACAAAGGAGGATATCTTATTGGCCCAAAACATTTCCTATTGAAGTATATAATCTGCGGATAGAGTTATACATGTGAAGTATGTCTCAATTATGCAATAATTGTCAGCAACAACTCCATCGCTGATAGAGTCCATCCAATGTAGAAATAGGAAGCCATTGCCAAAATAGGCAAGATGAAGTAAATCCGTCTGAAATTCAAGGTCTATAAAGCTCTCAGCCTTGTCCCAGCTTCACTGCACTTTGACATGGACCAAGCTGACTGGTTTCGCGACCTATTTCGAGACTGCTATTATTACCCTGTTATGTTTGAATGGAGATTATTGTTCTGTTGTGGCAATGCGCGTCAAAAATTTGGATCCCTGTCTTCTCTGAATGATAGGTCTCTCTTGGAGAGCTATCCTGTTCGTGTTACTAGTTTATTGAGTCTCTATATTCTGTATGACCTCTAACTTATTATTTTATTTAGTAAGCCGTTAATGCCTAAATTACAATCCTAGAATCTAACGTATACTTGAAAGATAATGAGCTTTTTGCTATATACTATCAGGATGGCAGGATTAGATTTATACTTCTTTTTTCTTAATTAAGGTTTAATAATTATAATATAAATAATTTTAGCTTTGTTTTAAAGTCACTAGATTGTTATAAATTTAGAATCTATAGAAGTATTTTAAAGTTTGCAGATAAACTAATTTCAATATACTTCTCCTATAGCCCTTTTAAGGTTTAGGCTCATATACCATATCTGGTAGCGAAACATCAGCTTCCTGATCTTCCTAACCGCCCAATTACAACCCATGCTTAGGCGAACCAACAAGTATATGTAGCTATTCGAGTGTATCACTAGTGTATAATCAAAGAGTGTAATAGTTACATCCTCAAATCTTGAACGCGTACTCCTGTTTCCCAGTATAATAGCTTAGTTTAAAGATATTAGATGGCACCCCTGCATGCCTAAAGCTAAAGCTATTAGATTAGATAACTGCAAATGTATTCTGTAATAGGATTTAGAATTAATAAAATACTAATAAATTAAGGCTTTTTTATTCTATCTTATAGTTAGCTTTATTTGAAGCTTTCTAATATAGTTGCTTTAAAATATACTATCTTAATTGATAATTAGTAAATATTAATTCTATATAATATAAAAAAAGAAAAAATACAGATCGTCTCTAAGCTGTGATGAGCTAACTAGGCTATTAATAGACTATATTCTGTATTAAAGCAAGGATTTAATAAAAATAAAATTATATCTATATAATTAAGTTTAAACCAATGTATAAGATAGGTAGTAATTAATATATATAAGCTTTAGTGCCTACTTGCTTAGTTTATTTATTAGTATTAGTCTAGTAGTAGCCCTAGTTTTATATTAGGCTTGCAGTAAGTAAACTTAAGACTCTAAATAACCCTTTTTAATATACTAAATCCAAAACCACTATTTTAACTAATCAATCTTATAAACAAGATAAATCATTTCTTATTATTATCTCTAATCATTATAGATCTAAAATTTAAGATTTGTCTCTATACGCAGTACTTCTACAATTGTATTTATAGCTACAGTGAATTAATATATCTTATCTTTCACTTTACTTGATTCAAGTAAACTAAGCAAGACACAGCCAGTATGATACTATAAAGACTCTATTTGAGTTTTGATTTAATTTGACATAGAATCCACAACATTAAAGGCTCTCCATCCCTAATCTTAACAGCGCTTTAAGTTCTAAGGAACTGGAATTTTTATAATTTAAGATCTCAGTACCTTACTTAATAATTATTAAGGAAGAATAAGTGTCTTATTAGTATAGAAAAATTATATTAACAAATAGGCTATAGTGTTAAAGTCATTATAGAGTACACTTTTATAGAGAGTAATAGGTTAAAAACAGATCTTATACTTTTTTATCACTAGTTTTATTACAAGAAGAACTCTATCATTAAAAAGTTAAAAATAGTTTAGTAAGGGAGAATAGTTTTATCTTATTATATCTTTAAATATAAAATTTTAATATAAAATATAGTTTCCAATCCTTAACAAATACATACAATAGCTTACTATAGAATAAATCTTAAATAGTATTTCTTAGATGTAATTTTTATTTACTGTAGTTAATATATAGATGGCTGAGTACTAGTAGCAATAAATATACGAAGCTAGGTATCATGGAGTTATAGAGTCATGGAGTCCACCTTAATCTTACTATATTGATCTTGAGCTACAGCTTGATTTATAATTAATATATCTTAAATACATTACGCTATTTAATTAATTTATTATTAACAAAAATTATAATACAGGTAGTATCTTAATAAATAAAAATCTCATATTAGAAAGCTTCTTAGCATCTTATATTATAATCTATAGAATAGTATAAGCCAGTAGTATCTGCATGCTGCAGTAAGGATTAATAGGATAAAATTAACAATATAATAATCTAGATATATCATATTTCTATAAAGCAGCTAAAGCTAATATTTAAGTAGCTATTCCTTCTATTCTCTTCTATATATATATATTTAATCTTTAAATCTACAAAAAAAATTAGTATTTTGGTTATATAAGTAATTAATATAGATGTATCTATATCAGTAGAGCTTTAGTAGGAAGCTAATTTTAATATAGAGGTTCTTAGTTATATTTATTAAAAAGGTCTAGCGAAGTCACTACTAGAGGTGATTGAAGGACTTAAAAAGGAATTCAACGAGCTTTCTATTTACGACCTAGGTAATAAAGATTTGTCATTCTTTGTTTGAGGCAGGCCGAGATACTAGTAGTATATTAAATATAGTATTAATATAAGTTTGTTTTATTTGTTCTTAGAAATGTAAGCGACTCTATGGATATAAACCTAAATATTGTTGATATCTTTGTATAACTATAATTGGATTTTAATTATTCTATAAATATACTCTATTATTAAATTATATATTTGAAATAATATTTTTATCTGTCAAAAGCCGCGACCTATAATCTTTAAGTAGTTATAACAGGGATAAGTATATATAAAAAAGATCTAAGCTATTAGTATTTTTAAACTTATACTTAACAGTGACCTAATTATATTTTATTTTTCTTTTTTTAGATAGAAGATTCCAGCCTCTTACTATGAAGATTAAATAATAATTTCTACTATCTATCTTTATTAAGATGAGATATTCTTTATATTAAGCTCTGTGACTATGATTGTTATTTATAATATGTTACTAGATATGTAACTAGATAAGGCACTAGTCTAAGATAGTTACTTAGTATTGTCTATAGGAATGGATATTGAGAATAAAGATATATTAGATTTTGTAATGCTTTAAAGAATTTTTATTATTTTTAGATAAATTTTTAATAAATTTGGAAATACACATCCTGATAAATAGAAAGAACTAGCGATATTAAAATCTTCTAAGAGTAGAGTTTCTTAAACTAATTAGTTAATATAAGTCTAGTAAATTTATTAATATCTATAAAATATTTAAATATATACTATACTAGAAGTAGAATTAATAAAATATTAAAAATTCTATATTTCTTTTTAAATATAATAAATTTTTAATTAATTTTTAAGATTTTCCTTATAATTCCTTTTAAAAGTTTTTATATTTTAATAAAATTCTTAGTGGTATTATATTTTTTTAATTATAGCTTAGATTGTAGCTATATATATATATAGTTAATAACTAAATCTCTAGTGTAGTGTAATTGGAGTAAATAAAAAGGCTGATTCTCTGGATTAGAACTATAGGCTATAGTCTTAGTATTATCTTTAAAAGATATTTAGAACTAATATAATATAGCAGTATAGTCTATTTTTAGCTATTCTTAAATAATTTTTATATCTTTTATAGCTTTGTTAAGGATATTTTTTATTATTTAATATTAATATATTTTTTATATTTATTTAAGGATAAATTAGATTAGTAAAGAGAAAGAATTAAACTCTCACTTTAAAGTCTTTGTTCTCTGATACATCTATTATATACTAAGTAATATTAAGGTCTAATCTATCTACTAGTCGCTAATAATCTATCTAATAATAATATTAAATATCTGTTAATATATATAATTATTAGTCAGTACAGTATTTAAGTAAGAAAAAGAAAGATAATATATTAAATAATACAAATAATATAAAATAACTATTCTTTGATATAGTTATTCAACTAATTAGTCTATAGATGTAATTATAACTAATATAAAATAATTTTTGTTGTATAGTTATTACCTATTTAAAATAAGGCTACGCTAATATTACTAATAGGTTTAAAAAGTAAGCTCTATATATTTTGATTAATATAGGCTGATATAAAACCTAGCTAATTAATCTATTAGAGTCTAAATGTACTAGTATAAAAGAATATAAGTTTTTATCTTATTTTTATAATAAGATTTAATTAGTAACTACTCTTTACTGTATTATTTCTACTAGTGATTAAGTGAATTTTATCTATTATATTATATCTATAATACTATTAATAGAATATCTTTGAGTATTTAGCTATAGCTGGAAAATACTAGTCTAATCTAAAGATAGTAATTAGAGGTTCTAGATTTTAAATTAAAGAAATAAAATCTTATAAATTAGATAAGATTTAGTGAAATATAGGTCTCAGCTTTTATTTAGCTAATATAGTTAATAGATTGTATAAAAGCAAATGTTCTAGTAGCTGCTAATAGCATACTGTAAAGTAAACAGAAGGTGAATACGAAGACATTATACAAAAGCAGGGGTTGATTTGATTTATTTTTTTATCGCTAATCACGTACTGAGTTACACTAATGTATGGACTGGACGCTTTGACAAGTTCATTTTCGCGCATGCAGTCAGCTTAGATCTGTGCTCGCAATGCCAAAATAACTCACTGTAGATAGCGTTGCTTAGATCGACAAGGAGAGACGAGAAATAGAAAAGGATAACGTCAGCTATCTCTTCAAGGAAACAAGCTTCAACCTCCATATGAAGAGTATTCTTGCTTTCATACAATTTCGTTCCCAGTTTGGTAACAAATGCGCTATCCTTTTATTCGAGAATACATCGCTTTGATATGGCTCCAGCATGCCAAAATTGCCGACGACGCAAGGTATGTATTTTATTCTTGCTCTATTAATTTGCAGCATGAATAACAAATACTAATATCTATCTTTAAAAAAACGACCAGGTCTGATGTTTGAGGAGTCAAATATTTCCAGCTTGCGAGGGATGCATTCGAAGACAACTGAATTGCCACACAGAATCCCGAAATTTTTTTTATTTCGATGATCCTTTACGTATTTCAAGTGAACAACTGCAGCGTTTCATAGAGAAGGTTGAGATATCAACTTCACTATTCTATCAAATGGTTGTTCACATGAAACATATATCTCAAATTATAGATCACAAAGAACTGAAGAAACTATTACAACTATTACAAGATGTCACACGACGCTTAGAAAACTGGTTCAAAGCTATTCAGTTCACTGAATGGCAAAAAAAGAAGAAGTGAATATGCACAATTGATATTTAGTATCAAAACGAGCAAAATTTTTCAAGTGAAATATCTATAGTTACCTATATGACTCTGCACTTTGAGGCACACTATTAAAGAGCTGAGCTCTTAAATATTCAAGAGGGTCTACGAGATCTATTTATGGAACAATTACTTAGAGAAATGCTTGAAATCTAAGGATATGGGTTACCGTATTTTGTCTCTATATTGTCAATAATAAAAAAAGATAATATGAGATTGAGAATACCTTTGAAATTAGAAATGTTTCGCTACCTAGCTTAATATCTGTGCGAAGATTCAATAAAAATTAGTTTATAGTTTATAAATACTAGATTGGAGGTTAAAATATTACTTTCAAGGATTATATAATAATTTTTGAAGTTAAAATTTTATAAAGATTCTTATATCAATATAAAAAAGTATCTCAATAATTTATATAAAAGATAGCTATTTAGATTATTAATATAGCTTACTGCCTTGTCTGATACATTTTTATTTTTTAAATAAAAGCTAAGCTATCTTAATATTATTTTTAAAACTAATTTGTTTTATATTTTAAGTAATTTTAAAATTTTTTTATATATCTATAGTAATTAGTTAATTACTACTATACCTTAGCCTAAGAGTCAAGTTTACTTGTTTGAATCAATACCGAAACTACAATACTGGAACTACAATACTGGGACCACAGCTTCAACGGCTACAAATTCTCGATGTTAAGTCCAGCTACGCGGATTAAGTATCCTCGAGCCTGCGAACATTACAGATATCTAAAAGTTGCCTGTCACCTGGAAGCAGATGGCCAACTGTGTTCGGGTTGTCGCATATTGAGAAAGGACTGCATAAAAGACGAAGCGAGTATTTCCGGAGCCCGATCCTCTGAAGAGCAGGGATACTATCCTTACATACTAGGAGATACAGGTGGTATGACTTGGAATGAAATTGAGTTGTATTTTCTAGGCCGGACATGACAAGCACTTCGAAGTCAATACGTTATTCAACTCTCTAGATAAGCACTACCTTGGGAATTCTCAAAAATATAATGAACCACATTTGTCTTTTTTCCCCATCTAAATTTGAAGCTGTGGCATATTAAAATAGTGTTCGAATACAGTAGTGCGAATTCATCCTTCTAGTTCTAAAACATAATAGCTTCTCGCCTCAATTTTAGTCCAATGTGGCTCGACTCACAAGCTTGACAGGTTTCCATATCGAGTGCCGATATTGACAAGATAGGTGAGTTGTATATGTATGCAACATGCTGTCCTGGCTTGTGGAAGGGGAAGGGGAGGCGGGGATGTGTAGTAACTACAGTTTGTATGCGGCTGAGTTCTAGTTGTTGTAGAGTTCACCTTCAACTTGGTCTAGACACATCAATCTTGAGCTGTGACTCTAAGATCAGCATGCGCCTAACAAGTAACTGGAGCCCAGTCTCCGCACGCTCATTCTCACCGGTTCAGCTCACGTTATACCGGCAACATAGAAACGAGTCCACTTCCCAGCAGCTCTTTTTCCATCAACAGCGGGATAAAGGGATTAAGCAGGAGTGCAGAAGCGACACGAGAGCGGTTGCAAAAAAAGATCAATAATATATTCCGGAGCGTTGTATCCATATCCTTTACAATACTACAAAATTTGTTAGTACACAAACTTCTTCCCGCTTCTCGCTGCTCTGCAGCCCTTGACACCATTTACCCAGCAGCTCACCATATTATGGTTCCTTCTAGAGGGGTAGGTCACAATCAACTTTGTATGTGAAAAAAATCCTTCAAATCGTGGTTTTCGGCGAAACAGAGGATCATTTCGGGCTCGTTAACCTTACACATCCGAGGACGATATAAAATCGTCTTGCGGAAGACATCCAAGCTATCTAGATGGCACTGCGCGGAACACTCGACAAGAGTAAAGTATCTGAACTGGACATTTTATTATGGACATTTTATTAAGACGTCCAGACTATAAATCCACTCGGCTCTCTTTTTTTTGAGGAACAATTTGTTTATTATTCATCCAGTGATACGAGACCTGACACCATTCAACAACGCCGTACTTGGGCACCTGCCATCTTCGGTTAAGCGGAGAGGACAGCCCTTGGGTCGAAGAAAGCGGTAGAAGCCGAGCTGGATTCTCGGTAATGTGAGATATGTCTTGAGAAACTGTCGGTTTAAGGCATCGACACATTCGGCCCAACTTTTCAAGAGATCGACGCGATGGTACCAGATAAAGTATAGTTCATCCTCTATGTATTGAAGGCGGCCATGCCGTGTTCTCTTGTCGATTGAGGTACCGTGATTTCTCTCGTTTATTGCGGTGTAAACGAATCGGTAACGATACTTCGTAGAGTCTTCATTAAACCTTTAAATACGAGCTTCCCAGTCAGCTAAGTGAAATTTGAGATGAAACTGATCGAATAGGTAATGGAGGAAACTGAGGTCATACAGCCAACATACCGAGTAAAAGTAGGAATGTTTTTTTGGTCTATCTGTATGATTTCTTTTGCGGCTTGTTCAGCACTGCGCTAATAGACATTGATGATTCTGCAGTCATGGTACTGAGACATGGGGGTAGGTATGAGAATGAAGGCTTTTGAAACAGGCAGGCGAGTAGAGGCGATGCTTCAATATCAAGGCTGAGCGAGGAGAGATGGACTGAAGCACCTTGTTCACTCAATATACTTTTCTCTTGGTCTTGGTATGAAGTCTAGAACCCCTGATCGGCACAGGGAGTGCACTTCAAGATTAGCGGCACGGTAATGAGATACTGAAACTCCGAGCCATTGAACCAGCAATTCATCAAGGCCGGAGATTGACACGACAGGCGATTGCTACAGTAATATGCCGTCGTGGCGGTTGGGGAGGGGGGGCGGCAGCGCGAGGCCCGACCCTGTGACAATCTATTTGGCGATAGCACTAAGCATACGCTAACGCAAAGTATTGCTGATGTATCCTACATAGGTGGACCCCAGTTTGTCTGCGTGCTTACTAATTATATTTAGTTTACTCTACATTTCCGGCTTGGTTTATTTAAAAATAAAAATGTTAGTCTTGCTATCGAAGACTAAGTAATTTTTAATTCTATAATAATGGTGGTGAGCTGGTAAGATAAAGACTACCTGCTGAATGTACTATATAAATAGTAAAAAATAAATAGTTTCTAATATAGAAATTTAACTAATAGGGTTAGGGTTATTTATTTAATAGGATATCGACTAGTTTATATGTTGTACCTTGAGCAAGTAGATATTAAAAAACTATTTTATTTTTTATATCTTGTGGGCAAGACTAAACTAAATAATAGATTTTAGGAGCTTTATATCTATATCTATTATATTAATTCATTTTTAGCCTAATTCAATTTAAATAATATAGTAGATATTTTTTATAATTCTTTTAATATATATTTAGATAATTATATATATTTTAACGACCAATATATAGTACTATATTTGAATAATATATGGCTATAAAGGTGAGCTGAATATATAGAAATAGAAAAGATAAGGGAATATTATGGTACTTTTATTATTTTATAATATAGAATAGAATCGTTACAAATTTAAATTTTAGAAACTGGGATAGTTATGTAGTTTTCATTCCTTCTACAGGTCAATATAAATAGTCTTGGTTATTGATGTACTTTTAGTACCCTCCATAATACTGTAAAATTTGTTAGTTCTTTAGGTAGTAAGTGTGTTTAAGCATCCATACCTTGAGATTTCAATGTGCGTTCATGTTTTTTTCTGAGGGTCTATAGCTCACGGAACCAACGGAACCACCGGATGCGTCGAAACGCAACAGGGGGGGGGGGGGAAGGAGCGGCTCATTTTCCTCTCTCCAGTAAGGAAGAATCACCCCTAACATGTATATAGCATATGTAAGAAAGGCACAAATCATAAAAAAAAAATAAACTACCGTCCATTACAGTCTTTCCAATGTTGTTTTGATGTTGTTTTGCATGTGTTCTGTCAATGATCGTGGGTAGGAGGGGGATGGATACGGCCGTGGTTGGCAATCAGTTCACAAACATGATTCCACTGCAGGATCACATGTGGCTAGATGCAGTCAATGTGCCGATGGCTGCGGACTAGGGGCTGACTCCGCGAGCTATTATACAGCCTACTAGTCTAGACACACTACTACCTAATAATGGCTGAACTTTACTATTTGTGATCGCAGCTGGTTTTTATATTATAATATACCGATAAGCGAGCTATATACTGGTTTATATAGAAATAAAAGATAAGGCCCCCTTTTTATTCTACTAAGCACTCTATACCTCATGTCATCTGATCTATGTTCTAATCACTGCTTAATATTATTAGGCTTGTCCTTTAGTGAGGGGATATGTATTTAATCTCTATTCTTAATAACAATGACAAGTAGTTATACAGCCCTAATATGCATGTATCAGGGATTATTACTAATAGTTATCATTACATGGCCACTAAAATATAAATACCGTTTGATTTCTAAAGTAAACCTACTGCATTAGCCTTTATAGTGTGCTTTATATGTAGCTAGATTATCACTAGAAATAATTTAAACAGACTAATGTAAGCATAGGCACGGGTTACTGGTAGGATATAAAGTAAGGCTGTGATAGTATAGCTCAAGCATAGCAAACACACTGCTTGCCAGGCTAGAAGATCTATAATATTTAGACCAGATCTACCAAGAGCTGAAAATTATTTATCCTGATTGGTAGATGCGTTGTGAGTTATAATAATTTGATAAATGAGCTATGCGCTCGTTTATATAAGTATAAAAGAGAGTAAGTAGTCTTTATATCTTTCTCTATTGGTAAAGTTCAATAGGCATTTTGTATTAACGCGTTATTACTATAGATCTAACTTAGTTATAGTTTTAATATATTCTCTAAATTGAAGATGCATAAAATATTTTTAAATAATTGAATAACTTTAGTCTTTTTTTATAATAAAATTGTTAATGTAATTAAATAGTATTTTTTAGGATTCTAGTATCTCTCTACTGTATTAGTAAAGAATATTAGGCTTAAAGCACTTTCTGATAATAAAACTATTATAGTTATTTCTTAATTTCTTTTAACTGATAATAACTTTATATTAAAAGCTAGTTTTTGTAATACTAACTTTCATATTAAGACTATTAGATTTAGATTAGATGGGAAAAAGATATCTAGTAAGAGGATATTATATTTAAGAGACCTATTACTAATAAAGAATAATATTCCTATCTTTTATATATAAAAGATCTATAATTGAAAAACTACTGTAAAAGTAGAAGGATATAATAAATACTAATAGCAGTCTATATAATTCTCTATGTTAATATTTATATATAAATTTATTAGTAAAGCTTCTTACTTTATTATTAAAAACTAAAAAATATAAGATTAAAAAAAAGAGCTTTAATAAGAGTTTTTTTAGTTTTTCTAAATACTCTAATTCTAAAGTTAAGAAGTCTATCCGTTCAGCTATATCTAAAATTAAAGATAAGGACTTTACCAGATTGCTAGAAATTAATAATAGGAAAAAAATAACCAACTTTTATAAATTTATTATCTATTTATGCGAGGTAGATAATTATTATTCATTCATAACTAATTTTGTTAAACTAATAAAATTTTAAAAATAAGTTTATCTCTTATGTACATGTAAGGAAGAGATAAAGCTTAGTTAATAGCTAAAGGATATATTATATAGGAGACTGGATTATTTAGTTAAAGAAGGTAAAATATTCTTTAAAAATAGATTATAAAACTTACTAGATCTAGCTTAAGTTAAGTTACTAGTCTATATAATATATCTTAACGATATTACTGTCAATAAGCTCCAAAAAGCTGTTGAGGAGGTAATATTTAACTCTCTGAAGGCGTCAGAAATACTGTGTGAGACTTTCTGCATCTGAGAGGCAGAAAAAACCTTTGAGGACACAAATATAGGTATAAGCTCGTCTGGACCAAAGATTATTATTGCTAATCCAGCCACAAGGACAGGATTTGCCCATCGTATATCGATTGACACGGAACAAGCAAAAAAATCAGCTACTAAGTACTCCTAGAACATGCGAGGCAGAACTCGGAAAGGTTTTAGAAATGTATAGCTCAAAGGACTCTCAAAATTGGCTCGTGTTGCTAACATGGAGTAGCTGGGATGCCACTTCAATGTACCAGTTAGTTGACTCGGTAGAGCCGGAACCAGACGACTTGACCAGATATGCGGCTGTTGTTTAAACATATATTGGTGTGTACAAAAGTCTAATTATATAAAATATAGTATTTTATTTTATTCTAGATCGAACTTTGAATCAGTTAACTAAATATATTATTTTAAAATTAAAAACCCTAAGAGATACGCTAAAAAAAGTATTTAAAAATATAAAAACTATTAATATTAAAGTATTAGTAAGTTTTTTACTATATTATAAATAGTTAAGAGCTAATACTTAATAAGATTTATGAAATAATCTTATATTATTTTTTGCTAGATTTTGAATACAAGTTAAGAGAGATAAGAGATAGTATTAAGAATTTTATCTACTTATCTAATACTTATTATTAATATCTTAATCTACTTATTAACTATCTCTAAAAGGTTTATTTATTAATCATTGAGGTATTATAACTGTTACTAGACTATAGATAAATAATATATAAACTCCTTGCGATACTTTTTAAGCTAAGATATAAAGTATATTATAGGTATTTTAATACGCACAAATCTAGATATATTATTTTTATTAGAGATAAGAAAATAATATAAAAAAAGAAAAGGTATTTTAAGCTAAATTACTATTATCTTAATTATAATAGAGATTAGTTTAGAAATATAGATATAGAACTATATATTATTAAGTTCTTTAAATATAAATTAATTTATGCTCTTAATATTTTTCTATTCTAGTACTATCTAGATTATAATAATATAACTTAGAAGCTTCTATATTATGGTTGTAAATTCGTTACTTTCACTAGACATCTCAAAAATAGACCCATTATATAAAAATGTAAAGGAAGGGTATTTATTATAATTAACTAAGCTGTGAAGACATTATATATAGACAGCTGTATTATAGTTAATCCTTATTTTTTTTATTAAATAAAATTGAATTACTATTAGCTAAATGCCCTGAAAGCGTGCAACTATTAGATTAAAGAGAGTGGTTTTAGAAATAATAGTAAAAGTGATTTCTCTTTGATAAATGATAATTTCTTTATTTTTTGTCTAATAATCTATTGCTATAGCTTTGATAATAAAATATTTTATAGGTCCTTTAGCTTAAGAAAATATATGTATTTATTTACTTATTAAAATAATAGAATGTATGATAAGTGATTTAGAAGATGTCTAGTAATCTCTTACTATTTTTAATCGCTTATAAATGGTAGAAGATAAAAAATAATCTCTTCTGTTAGTAGTTATTTACTATCAGTATGACTATAGAGGAACAGAGTTAGATAATTTTATTCTATGTAAAGGTCGGGATGTAATTTTGTTATTTTTGTAAATTAACTCTATCCTAAGAAAGGTTTGTTATCTGAAATTATATCAGTAGCAGCCTTAAAGTTGATAAAATATTTATAGTTAAAATTATTGCTAAGTAGCTTTAGATTCCTTTTTTTTCTATAAGTGATGCTTATTTATTAGTATTATAATTATATTTATCTTTTAGATTTTGATTAGTAAACTGATAGCTAACTATAGTGAGATATAGCGACTAGAATATATTATAGATTATATCTTTAAAGTTATAGAGTATTTTTACGCTATTTTCCTGTTAAATAAAGCGAATATTCTTATAGAATAGCACTCATTGTACTAAACTAATTATAATATACTTATTGCTGTCTTTCTTTAAAAATTAGAATACTATTAAGATGTTTTTTTTTTAACTATAAACTAAGTGACTAAATTTAATAATATTATATTTAGTTAAGTTTATTTATAAATTAAATTTTTTATATTTATAAAAACTGTATAATAGTATATTTTTATAGATTATTTTTTTAAAACTTCTTATTATTTAATAAATAATAGTGATCTCATGTAGTTAGCTTTGATAGAGTTAAATAGCTAGGAGGTGAGTTATATGCTATCTCTATTTAATTTATCAAGTCTAACTCTGTGGTAAAATAGATTAAAAATCTTATCTTAACAGCTTACGTAATAATATTGATTAAATTGAAATAGATAATATTTATAGATGTAGAGGAAGCTCTTAATTTTAATAATAAATTTTCTAAAAGATTTTTAGATTTAGTAAATAGTATATATAGATAAGAAAATAGGCTTCTTTAATAATTATCTGTTATTATAATACTATGTTTCTAGATATCTTTATATTAATTCTTACTTTTTTTATTTCTTCTATTAATGTCTTACAATTCCTGTCTTTATTTTTAATATTTTCTGTAATAAGTCTTTAATCCTGGTTAAAGTGTATTTGGTCTTTATTAGGGTAATTTTTAGACCTGTAATGGTAAATTTAAAATGAGTTATGCTAAGATTAGGTTCATATTAGTAAAACAAAATATCTAACCTTAAGGTAGAATAAGAAGTTTTTTTGAACTATTATTAAAATTTTATAGAATTCTAATTTGCTTTTATAGTAGGAAGTAAGAGTGAGTTAAAAAATAAATAAAAAAAAAAACTAGGGCACACCTGTTGGTTTTGAAATGTCCTGAAAGCACAGGGTAAGTATGAACTATATCTGTTCCAGATATTTGATGGAATGATACTAAAACTTAAGCATACATAGGGTAGAAAATAGTTTTATGAGTAGTAAGAGCTTTGTGAGAGAGTCCTGCTATATCTAATGGGTTATATCCCGTTTGTTGCTATAAGACCTATTTGTATGTTAAAATTTAAAACTATTTGATTGTGGCACGGGACGAGCCTTGTGTACTGCGGTTGCGTTACCAGTCCATAGTACAACCTGTAGCGTCTACATTAACCCTGCAATAATGACACACAGTGTATTTGATGTTTTATTAGGCTTACTTGCCTTAAAATTATAATCTTGGTTAAAGAGAATCCTATTACAGTATATAACTATATATATTTCTTTGTATTTTTTTTGATAGACTTGGCTTCTCACATATCTAATTTTTTTTCTTTTTTCTGCTGTTTTACTAGTGCAGTCTTTATAGCATGAACTGCTTGCTTAGTATAGCTATTGAGTTTATCTTAGAGACTCTTTGCTATGCATTATTAGGGAATCTTAAAAGACTATACCTATCTAGTTATTATAGTTTTAAATGCTACTTTCTTAAAAGTCTCCAACTTAAATAATACTAATAACGATTATACTAATGTTTTTGATTTAGCTAAGTGTTAGTATATCTAGAATTGCAATGCGTAGTAAAGATATTATATAATAACTTCTTAGGCTTCTGTTATTCTATTAAGAAAAAAAAAAAAAAAAAAAAAAAGAAATAAATAAGTAAATTAAGTAAATTAATTAATAATTAATAAGATTGTACAGGTGAGAAGCTAAAATGTTTTTAAAAAAATGTAAAGCTATGCTTTATATTACTTAAATAGTTATATATAGAGCCTAATCAGTCTAAATTAGTAAAAAAAGTTATAAATAATTTATATTTTTACTAGTTTAACTTATTCTAAGCAGTTATCTAAAATAAAAAATTATTTAAATGAGTCTAATATTGATATAGGTATGTAATTATATTATTATAGCGGCTTAAAACAAGACTATAATATATTTAGCTAGTAATTGGGTGGGCAATAAGTAACATTCCTGCTACTGGTGCTTTATTACCTATATCCGCATTACTTGAATCTGTATAATCAGTCCTATTTGTTATTAAAGCCATACTGTCTATCCTATTCGTCCTGCATAATACTGCCAGTGATTCCGCCTAGTAGTAATATTGGTCAAGCTGTTGCAGCGACGAGAGTCTATAATAACTCGCAAGAGAGAATTGATAATCCCGATGCTATTAAGGAGGAACACGGCTATTTTAGGTAATTTCTGTAAATTTTTGTGGTATAGGCGAGGAACCTATCATAATGATAGGTTTTATTTTGGTTGGTGTATGTGAAGTATTTGAGGTAGCTCAAGGTAGCTCAATGTGTGAGCAACTAGTATGTACATCTGAGATACAATAGTGACGCATTCGGTGTTCTGTGTGTTCACAGTTACGTATAGGTGTAGTCCACGGCCTTGGGCGTACAATCAGATGTGCGTCGCACAGCTTCGCACAGCTTCACACTCGGGAGTGGCTGTCATAAAGATGTATGAGAGACTGTAATCAATTAACAACCTGTAATCAGTACTGTAATCACCGAAGATATGGACAGTCATTAATACACAATCGGTACCCTTCCGAGAATTACGCAAGCCCTATTTGTATTATAGAAAATATAGTAGTTAAAATACTAACTAATAGGATACTACTCTATCTAGAGAATCTACTTATAAGCTAGAATAGACTAAAAGATATAAAAAATCTAAAAAATTAGTTTATTTATTGCTAGTATTTAATCACTATATCTCTATACTTTTTTAATATTTACTATACATTGTCTAGCATTGTATTTTTAATATTAAATATATCTATTATAGATTAATATAATATCTTAACTATAATAGCTTTTTTTATGATAAATCTATTTATTTTAGTAAGAAAAGTTAATATATTTATTTTTTTCTACTTACTATATATATATTATAGAGTATAGATATTAGTTTATTACTCTAAGACCCTTTATTAGAATATTTTAGATATTATCTTTCTATCTTTATTAGCTTTTTTGTGTTTTTTATTTTTTATATATTTAGTATAATTTTTATAAATTTTGTAATTTTATTTATCTTTTATTTTCTTTATAAAGTTTTAGAGATAGTTCTTGTTATTATTGTGGGAGGCATGTTAATAGATATTTAGAATCTAGAAAGACGAATAACTATTATTCTAATCTTTATAATAGTAATATTTATAGGGCTAGTCTATAGGCCAATTCTTAGAGTAATGGTTGTTACTACTTATATAATGTGGCGCTAGGTGGTATAAATCATTATATTTATCTTTAGAATTTATTTCTATCTCGTCTTAACTGTTTTTTATAAGACCTATTAACCTACTATATTATAAAAACGAGCACATCGTATACGTTTTAGAGATTAAAATTAGGTTCTTTATACTCTACTTAATAAATAATAATTTTTTTTTTAGAAAATTTATTAAAATTATCTGATTTAATCTCTCAGTTTATTAATAAGAGAAATAATCTTTTTTTTAATTTTTATTTATTTTATTTTTATATATAGTTTACTGTATATATTTTATAAAATATATCTGTATTCATTTTTCTATATTTAATAGTGATAAAATATAGCTCTTATTACTTTTTTTTTTCTTAATATAGTTTTTAGTATTTATATAAATAGTTTCTTTATAGTATAAAAGATATGTAAACATTATAATTAATATACTAAAAAGTATTCAGAGTAATAATAAGCTTTTTTTTTAAATTCTTTTCTATAGAATAAGCTAGTAGAAGAAAGGCTTTTATCTATAATTATTAAAGGTGTTATTCTTTCAGTTAGATTATTTTAGTTTATAGCGACCGTAAATGCTAGTGTTATGTGGTTACTATAGACTACTGCTAGTATATTTTTAGGGTGTAATATTTTTATGATCTTTCTCTTTAGCTTGAATTATATTATTGATATATATATTAACTATATAAATAATATTATAACTACTAATTTTTTTTTTTAATATTTTACTGTGGCTATTACTCTTCTAATAAGCCTACTAATGCTCTATACTATAAGTATTTTCTAAAGAATAGCTATAATAAGATTTTTTAGTATTATACTGGTCCCTATGCTAATCTACTTTTATTAATAGGGGAAAAATTATAGGTGGTAGACCTTATACCGCCTTTATATTAAATCTATCTTATATTGTATATAAGTGCTTTACTACTATTAATACTGTTTAAATTGAACAATATTAAAATAGAAATATTTCTATTAGTATAGTCAGACATTAGAAAGTAATTAGAAATAGAAATATTATTAATAGACAATCTCACATTTACTATTATAATAGAATTCGAAGAGGCTTTATAGTTTTTCTAAAATAAGAGAAATTATAACCTCTAAAGCCTTTACTTTTAGAATTAATATATACAGTACATAACAATTAAATATTTAGTTCTATGTCTACTTAATTAGTCTTAATAAATCTAGTTAATACTTTTATAAAATAGTAAAATGTATATATATATTAAATATAATATAATTTTCTTATTAATTATAAAACTAGCTTTGATCTGTATTAGTTACTTAAAGAATACTATTAATATTGTGTAAAAATCATACAGCCAATATCGTATAGATAGCATTATATAGAAGACGAACTCTTTACATCAATTCTCATTTAAAAATTTAAATTATTATTGCTTATAAATTCACTTATAAATAGTGAAATATTAGACTATAAAGATATTTAAGCTGCTTTATTATTGATATTGAATTGTATACTATATAATAAATACAGTTTAATATAATTAATTTTAAATAGATTTTTCTAATTTTAGAGTATAGTTGATTATAAATACTCCGCACCTAATAAAACTGAAAAATAAATATATAGAGATTATTTCATATATTTCATTTCTAGAAATTTCAATATATAGAGATATATTTTTACTTAAATTACTTTATTGTTTTAGTATATTGATTGATAAATAGTTATAGAATATCTATATAACTACCCAGAAATAATCAGATTAAATCCTTTGATTATTAACTATAAATATTGTGACCTCATCTAGGTAATTCTTGCGAACAAATATCACTATATATAGTATCATATTACCAATAGAATTTACTACTTATCTGGATTCTTATATAATGTAACCTATAAAGTATACTTCTATAATTTACTATCTAGTCTATAAATATATATATATACCCTAAGCAATCTTAATATTTAAGAAAAATAGTCTGTTAAGAGAAATATATCTAATAAACTATAGTAGGTTATTAAGATTAGTCTTATTAATACTTTAAAAAATGGCTTTTATTTTTAAGAAAATATAAATATAAGCTATAAGTTATTTATAGAACTATTTATTTAAAAAAAGCTAAAGAATACCTATAAAGTGTTAGTTGAGCGCTTAATTATATATACTAATATATTATAAAAAAGATCTAAAATACAGATTATATTAAACAAGCAGAATTATTTATTAATATCTTTAGAAAATATAGAATAATAGCTATACTTATTATTAAGTATTATAATTTGTAGTATAGAGCAGGATAAAACAAATAGATCAAAGGAATACTAGGGTCGAGTTAAAATTTTATTGTCTCTTTAACAAAGATATAAACTAGTTTTAAAGTTATTATAACTTTAATATATAAATTAAAATAAAGTTATTATTATTAATTCTAAATAGATACTTTCTAATTCTTTATTATTATAAAAAAGATTTTATATTTTATATTTCTATTAGTGCTTAAAAATGAATAATTTATAACCTTTTTTTTATATAATAATAGCTGCAGTACTGTAGTCAAAGTTATTAGAAATAAAGTATAGTTAAAAGACCCTATACTTTATATATCTATTTATTAATAGTTAGGGTAAAACTACATCGCATTTATCCACCCTAGCACTAGGACTGTGTTCTATTGGAATGACCCAGCTGGATCTTAGAATGGCCCAGACAGTCGCTCTACGTCGGAGAAGTGATACGGCTGTTGGGGTTCACTGACTGATGTTTCAGCAAGACCTTGTAACACACTGTCAAATTCTCTGCCAGCATTGGCATCACGATCTCTACATTCAGTATCCAAAGTGGGAATCAGAGACAATTCATTAGATATAGAAAACTATAATAATATGTTATCATTCTCTATAAATAGATCTTCTTATTATGAAGACTATTGCGTTATTTTGGTGTTATTCTTATCTATAGCTGTTACTATAGAATATGCTTCTTTGATTTTATTTTTATTAAGACTAAGAGATAGATTTCTTTTGCTTATATAGATTCTAAGTCCTTTTTTCTTATAATGACCTTGATTTAATAAGCTAAAAAACTTTATATCTAATATTATTGTTATAACTTATATAGATAGTATTTATATTGATTTATCTAATTCTATATTCTTCTTCTTTTTTTATAGTTATTAACCTATCTATAATCTTTATATAAATTTAAGGACATAACTGAGTATCTAATATGTTTTTTTTTTGTTATAGAAAGTCTTGAATCTGGGTAGAGAATTAATAGTTCACTATATAACTGCGATGTGATGTGAGGGACTGAGATATAGCAGTTCTAGACCAGTGGACATTCCTTATTATTGCTATGGGTGTACTAAATCTTTTTTTAATTAAGTGTCTAGCCCTTTCACATACGCTGAAATAAACTGCTGATCGCTGATCTATCTAATTGTAGTATACTTGTTTTCAAAGACAAAGAAATATTTAGAGTTTTAATGATTAGTGCGGAGATTACTAACGTCAGAGTTGTTATATTAACTGCCCTTCATTGATCACAGTAACGCTCGAATTTACTGCAGTAGCTCAGATATTTATGAGAAGCCGATGTTTTTAACTTTTATTAATAAGAGAGACAAGGTGGCATATAAAAGCTGTTTTGTTGCGCTACTTAGGTTCTTTGGATCTGCGGCATTTATATTTATGTAAATCTGTGGTTAACGACTAGGTGGCAACAACCCCCTCCCTTGAAAATAGCCACCGCGGTATTTATTTTTAATACTTACTTGTATACTTGCATCCCTGTAAATTATGTTAACCCCTTGTAACATCTCTTAACTGAGAGGGCTGTTGTTTTCTATTTTAGGCGAAGATCTTATACTCTTTTGGGATGTTTGCTTTATAGTCTTATTATAAGTTATTAGCTAGGTTTTAACTAACTTTTAGGTATAGATATTGCACTGTTGTATCTTTCAATTTGGTTTTCTTCTGACAGATCTCCAGTATTGACTTTAGCAAAAAAGGGCATAATCCATCATGAAGCGAGATAGTGCCCTCTCCTTAAGGTTCTTTTCTAAAACATAAAACCCCTTTTTTCAAAACAAAAACAGAAGTTACACACAACAAAGATCAAAATTCGAACATTACAGTTGGCTAGTATGTCGAGGAGTGTATACCAGAATAGGAAGGTGGAGGCCTACTTGGCTTTGCATTGCATCTGCTAATTGGCTGGCTGGTCTGTAATAAGGCTCTATATGACAGGGGTGAACCGATTTCCCGGGCCGCTCCTAGTGCATGAGTCGCTCCCGAAGAGGGCCACGTGCATACGGCCATTTGATTTCGGGCAAGTGGGGTCGATCCAGACCGCTCTAGCGTTAAAAAACGTCGAAGTTGGGACACCACACGCCCACGCGACACCGCTGTTGTTGTCATTTTGGAGGTAAAGTATAAAATATTTGACCATGTATATCGGCCGACTAACAGGCTGTAACAGAGAAATATTGCCCCATTGAAAATCCCACTTAGACTGTTGATAAATTCCTTATCTAGTTCTGATTGCAATCAGTATATACAAGCAGACCCTAGTGTATAGTCCTCATGTTAGACATTGTGCGCGGCTGATAACAGCGTTGTATTGGCTAAACTATTTAGTGGGCGCGTAATGATGATATTGCTGTAGGTGATAATGACACTGCTATAGGTAATAATAATACTGCTATAAGTGATAATACTATTATAATAAGGTTATATTGGCAATGTGAATAAGAAAATATATTTAGTTAGTATAGTACCTATTAGGTAGTTCTTAAATTAATGATTATATACTAATAGTGTACTTTAAAGAGAAGTATAGCTATTAAACTATTCTTATTTTAAGATTGCTTGAACTTACTGGGAAAGAATAGATACCCAAAGGGGTTGCACTTTGGGTTGAGTATTGATAAGCTGCCTTGTTAAGAACACCTCTAGAGCAAGAAAATAAGGTTAGTGGGCTTACTTAAAGAGATTACTGAAGCAGTTATTATTAATTTAGCTATTATCTTTTAATATGAATTTTTTACCTAATCTAATTATAAGATAGTGTTACTTTATTTTTTCTTATCTGCCCTTAGTAAATTTAAATCTATTATAATAAAGAAAACCTTTTACTCTTAGTCTATTTTAGTTTTAATTTTTAAAACTTTTATAATAATTAGCTTTATCTAGCTTTATAGCTAGTAGTTAGGTAATAGTATATATATATATACTATTATTTTTATTCTATAAGTTACTGATTGTTTTTTTATCTTATATTAATACTTTTTTAACCACTTTATAATTGAAATTTTTACTTTTCTATGCTGTTATAGATTGGTTTTCTAGCTTAGCTATAATAACGTTCTTATAAAGTATAAGGAAGATAAGACTTTGTATCAAACTCCTATCGTGTTGATTATTTGTTGCTGTAGGCTGTCAATGACCATTCTTCTTTACACTATTATTGGCTCCCTTTCCCGCACGGTTAATGTAAGAAAAACGTCTCTAATTAATTACTGCCAGTTCTCCGCGGGCTAATACTAGGCTATGAGTGGGTTTGATTGGTTGTGTATAGTAGGGTGGTGTATTTATCTGATACTGTAGAGCTGAGTCAATATCTTGAAGATTACCTGTGGCTTCTCTGTTATAATATATCCTTCCTCTATTTATTAAGTGCGTTTTGAAAGATGTATTACGTCAAGAACATTATATAACTATTTATCTATCTTAAAAGATAGTTTGAAATCTCTATATATTTTATATAATAGATTATATTAGTTATTTATTGCATTCCTAGACTCCTATTATCTGGGGAAAGAGAGGTGTTCTTAGATTATAAGTGGTTGGGTTACTCTTATTATATTAGAGAATAAACATTTTCAGCTATTATTGAATTTAATCGTTATGCTGCTATTTATTTTCCCTATTGTAATACATAGTAAATCAATTGTGTAATATTTTAATATAGCAGGGCTTATTGTGATTAATCATATCACTTCTATAATATATATTAGAGGTCTACGCAATAAAATAAATAGATAGAACTCTTTTGCGATAGATATACTCATAGTTTAGTTTTTTATCATTTTAGATTTATTAATACTTATTCTAATCAACAATTTATCTCTAAGTGCTCATTTTCAAAATTAGATCAATCTCGCTTTACATTTACTGTGTATAAGAAGGTATTGAATATAACATCTTACTGAATTAGATAGTCAGTCAAATTTAAGAAGACTAATGAGAATTTTAATAGATTTCTAGTAAACTTTATATTTTCTGTCTATTAGAAAAATTAGATTCTAAATATATACTGTACTAGGAAAATTTTAAAATATTTAATAATATTATAGCTAATTAAAATAAAGTAATTAAAAAATTCTAACTCTTGATATAAACTAATAAAAGTTAATATAATATTTTTATAAAAAGTAAAGTATATAGAAATAGAATCTAGAATTTTATTTTTAAGAATTATACTAATATACTTATTTTATAGTCTCTATATATATTTTTAATAAGAACTAAATAATAAATTAAAAATAAAGATAATGTAATATTAGTGTAAAAAGCTTTTAATATAATTCTAATCTTTTACTAGATAGATATATAACTATTAATAGTATAAATAATAAAAAGGATATTTCTAAGGCTAATTATAGAGTTAATAAATAATAGTCTTTTAAGTATTAGTAATTAGATCTAAGTAAACTTTAATAATCTATAAAAATATCTTATTGATAAGTTAAATATAGTTAGAAAACTATTATTATTATAAATATCTAAAGATTACTAATTTTATAGTGAAATAAATTACTATAAAAAGAATAAATTCATTCTTTTTTTTTAAATTTTACTTTATAGATAGTTCGTTTATGTATAGAGATAAAAGATAAGACCTAGAGAATATAAATAAGGTTACTAATAGAAGCTAAGCTGAAGTGTTTGTAAGATAGTTATAAGTCCATGATATATCTTCTTGTTCAGCTACAGTAGCATTGTAGAGTGAGAAGAACTGTGGGCTTTCTGCTGCAGAAACAAACCTCTCTACCGCATTGTCACCTATATCTCACGAGTGACTGTACGGATTAGAACGCAGTTCAGAAATATCCATCACAGTATGGTTCTATTTTTAGAAAGCATATCTGATGTTAATCTTTCTATTATAATTGTATCAATCCATCGTTAAAGTATTACGCTTATTGGAGGTGGTCTCAAGACAGGATGGGAAGCTAATATAGGAACGAAAGGAGGTGCGGGGACGGTGGGGCTATAATCAATAATATTTATTTTGATATTTCATTCATACCTGATGTCTTTTTTAAATATACACTCTTTATTTGTATTGATAGCAGGGTTTTAAGGACTATTCTTGAATTGATATAGCGTAGAGATTAATTAGATAAAGAAGAAATATTAGACCTAATAATATAACAGTTGAGATTTTAGTCTACTTTTAATTAAAAAATGTGATTCTATATATATAGTTATAGTAAAATATAGAGTCTTATATGTAGTATACTTTGTAAAATCTTAAAACCTTTTAGATAGGATATATAGCTAAGTATTAGTTAAAGAATATATATAGAGTTAATATTATTTTACTAGATATATTACTGGAATTAATATAGGTTATTTATAGCTTTATTTTAGATTTAGTTATTTAAGTATACTCTAGTTTTTTTTATTTCAATTGTATAGTGACATGGAAGAGGGAGAAATTTGAGAGAAAACAATGACGAGCCAATTTCCTACAGATGATCTCTTCTAATGAGATCGTGGATTTTCTACTGGTTGCCTTGAACCGCCGGCCGCTAAGCGCATTTGTGTTGACGATCGTGATCTATCGCCGTTCAAAACTAGAGGGATTCCCGTCACAATAGAGATGTTTGATAGCTTTGATAAGTCGACTTGGGAGAATCATTTTTAGAGTATGCAAGAAACAAATTAAAAGTATAAGAAATTTTTAAAATTATTATTACTTATTGATAAAATAATTTATAAACAAGGAGATAATTAATTAAATCTATATTAGAAGCTATTAAAGAAATATAACATCTTAACAGTATATAGAGCTTAAAATCTAAGTAAGAAGTAGAGAATATATAGATGTTGTAATATAACACTCTTATATATAAAATAACTAAGTAGGATGATTTTTATCTCTATTAAGATTTTAAAAAGTTTATAGTTAGGTACTATGCTAAGGTGGGCTTTAATAACTATAGATTTAATATATATGGTCTATATATCTATATATCCTTATAACTTTTTATATATTGTTTAGCTATCTTTTTAAATAAATTACTAGTTAAAGATTTTAATAGATATAAATTCTATTAAGAAATATATATATTCTATTCTAATAATTAAAGCTTTTTAAGATTTTAGAATTTAAAAGACTTTTTAAGAATAGAATTTAATAGCTTTTTAAGTTTTAAAAATGATACTTTTATAGTTCTTAGTTTTATTATAAGATAGAATTTTCTTTATACCTATAATAGAGTGATTATAGGAAGAATGGCCTAAAAAGTACAACATTTACGTACTTTTGATATACTGTTAAATATACAACGAGAGTTCTATTGTGGACAGGTGCAGTGAAACAAATCAATCAAGTTTTCTTTCTTTTCTCAGTTCGTTCCACTAGAAATCAATGTTTTGTCTTCTTGAAGCCTTGCCCATGACTTTTAATGACATACACATAATATACGGTACAGTATAGAAAATTCAGTTCCACAAATGTTTCTTCATAGCCTCTTTACGCAACCCTTCATGTAACCACACTATCCTGTAAATCTTTTCAGTTGGCCATGTTCCCGTTTCTACGAACGTCGAGGCTGGATAAACAACGCGCTTGCTTTAACCGCGTCGATTAACTCTCCATTACCATCTTTTAGGATCTGAATAGACCCCGCGAGATATATCTTACGATCTTTAATCTTTTCTAGCTATACACCTAATCAGATCAAGACTTTAGAAGAAATTAAACATAAAAATATTATATTAAGAAAAGCTGTTATAGCTATAATAGGCTAGTAGTAATCTGCTAAAATTTAATTAAGAAAAAGTATTAGATATTTACTAAAAAGTTTTTTATTGTAATAGCATATTTATTGTTTAGTATTTAGTTGGATTTATATCTTTACATGTTATCCTAGAAAATATTTATAAAATGTTAGATTATAATCCTTAAGGAGATAGTAAAGTAGATCTTATAAGGCATCCACTGCAGAATGTAACTATCAATAATTAGACTAGTAGGCCCTGTTATGGCATAACACATGACCTTACTGATATATGACTGGGGAATGAGTGGTACGGCTGCTTCTGTTGGTACCGGAGAGCCATTTAGATTACACTGCGGAATGGTGGCAGTATAGTTTTAACTAATTAATACTGGCTGTAAAAAGTATAGTATAGTATTAATTCCAGAGTGCTTGTGAAATTTTTAGGTCATTTAAATGCCATGTTGTATCTTATCTAGGTCTTACTATGTTGCTACTTACTTCCAGTTGATTATCTACGACCAGATTGCCGACCTACCGACAAGTACTGTACTATATTATATTATATATTATTGCTGACTATTTTCTTGTTAAATAAGCAACCACCTAGCCTTATGGACTTCATTCTTTATTATACCAATTTTAAGTGCTTATAATCTTAATATAATTATAAACCTTTTATTAATATATTTTAACTTTATATATATCATTAAAGATTACTTAACTATAATATTAAATATCTATATTTTTATAATAAATCTACGATATTTGTAATACCAGAAATGATATTAAATAAGTAATATATATAATTAATAAAATTAATATATTCTAGTGATTATTTTAATATCTCTTAACTAGGGCTTAGAACGATGAAATATTTTAAACTATAGCACTAGATATATAATATTATGTATATTTACTTTTAATAAAGAATAAATCTAACTGATATAATTTATAATAGATAGTCTAGCATAATATTATAATTGTATAATTAATTATATAAAGCTACACTTTCTTTACTTTTAGAATCTTGGGTTTTACATGTAGTCTATGTTTGGCACTAGCTGCGAAATCTTTTTTTGTTATGTTAGTTGGCACGTGTGATAAAAATAGCCCATGCTCATGACCGCCCTGTTAATATAAAACACAGTGCGAGCTTCTTATGAACAATTGACATTCAGAATAAGTTCTTTAATTCTTTATTATGTGGGACTATGGATGCTAAGTGGGTCTTTTGAATAAAATATATATTTAAGTAGCTTTATTTTTAAACTATTTATTTATCTTTGTAATATATTAGAAGTAACTTATTTTTTTAAAATAATATAATTTAATTTTTAGTAATTTTAATATTATAGTAAAGTCTATACTGTGACTTCTTAAGAAATTTTTAGTATTTACTAAGAGACAGACTAATCTCTATATTGTTACTAGGCATACTGTTTAATGATATTAAAAAGAAAGTATGTATTTATTTAATTATTATAAACTCTTTACTATATATTTAAATTATTTAGAGATTTAATATATTTATAATTATAGATTATTTATTTTATAAAAAAAGTAGGATTTTTATTAATTATTAATATCTATAAGTATAATATCTATAAATACTATAAATTATTAATAAAGATAGTTATTTAAGGATTAAAAAGAACTAAAATAAATTAAACAATTATTGTACTGTATAAATTATATATTTATTATAAGGTGGATTTAAATATCGACCGGAATATTAGGTACGTTACGTACTGTACCATGTGTATTCTTAAACCACGATTCAATCAAACCAGTTCAGGCAGGTATTATTCAGTAATTGATGTTTTAATGTGCATAGAAAGAGAAGCATACAGGTGAAAGCTTATCATATTGTAGTAATCCTCAAATACACGTAAAGTGACAGACCTATAAATCTAAACCCTCATTAAAGTATGTCTCATAAGGTAGGATGGAATTAATACAATTCGATACTCAACATACTTGCCACCTTGATTACAGTATATATAAAATATAATAGCAATAGTTATTTTCTTCTCTATAAAATATATATTCTTTTGTATTTGATATACTTAAGAGATAAAATAGAGGAAATATAATAGACTAAAATTAATCCACACACCACTTTATTCCCCCGCCCAGTCTCAAAAAAGAAGGGATAATAATCATTAATATAGTATACTATTGCGGCTATTATTCATATTTTCTGATAATACTATACATAGTGGTGATTCAACTATAAAGGATTAATGATTGTTTGTTCATAAGAAAAAACCTGCAGGAGTCACTGTAATCTGTCACAGTAATCACAACAACTATAAGAGACCTTGCCAAGTTTAAATTAGAATAATTATATTATAGAAGCTAGTTTATAATTTTGATATTAATATAGTCTTCTATAGATCTATAAAGTAACTTTATACCTTAATAATTTATAGATAATAAAACTGTTTTAGTTATTAAATATGTTATAAACTTTAAAACTTTAAAATTTAATTATCAAGTTTGATAGTTTTTTAAACCTTTAAATACTCTTTTAAAATATATTTAAGTATTATTATTATATTAAATATTTCATAAAAAAATTTAATTATTATATTCTATTTTTTTTAACTTAATATAATATTTTATTATAGTAAAAGATTCTTTTTTTTTATTTTATTAATATGGGATAAATCTTTAATTTTTTATATAATATTAATCTTTTTTAAAATAGATTCTATACTAGAAGTTTTATTAAAAACTAATATTAGCTGTATATTTAATGCTTATTATAATTTTAAGAAATAGTTAAAATTATTCTAAAGGAACATTTTTATATTATATATGTCTATATACCTAAAATAGCAGCTAGTATTTATTATTAAAAATTAAATAGAAATCTACTATATATCTATATTTAGCTCACTATAGTTAACTAATAATTAATAAATATTAAAACTAATAGAATAATAATGAAAATTTATATTAAAGTATCAAAAATAATATATATAGATATGATAAGTAGGAAATCCTTGATTTCTGTAAATTATAATAAGCAATTAGCTAAGCCTAAAAAAGGAACTAATATGGCATTGACTAGTTCATTTGATAGACTGACTGATATTATATGGTTGCTGTGGAATGAATGGTTAAGGCTGGATATCACAGTTTTAAATCGTGAATGTGCAGAGAGACTTGCACTGGGCGTGGATGTCGCTTGCAGTGTAGGTGTCGCAATAAATATGGCTGAAGAACTAGGAGGGGCTGAGGAACTAGGAGGAGCTGAGGAGCTAGGAGGAGCTGAGGAGCTAGGAGGTGTCGATAGTTCAAGGAATGTGAATTCAACAATTTCCGTAAATCTATTAATTTCCACCTCAATGAATACCTTTTCAGGTGTTGTATTATTATCTGGTTTGTCTATAATTGCTTTTTCTGTTATATGATACATACAACTGCACACTATGAAATGTGCAAATCTTATGCCATGATATCCTGCCATTAGGAAGTCCTAGAACTATTTATAGCTAACGCTATATATAGAAAAATAGTAGATTTAATTAGATCTAATTATTTATAATTACTAGAGGAATTTGCATAATATTGTTAACACCTATCAGCATAATAATGTCTAGTACCTGATAATGGTATTAGTAACTTATAGGAATATCACTAGTTAAGAAAATAATATTAAATAAACCCTATTATCTTAAAAAATTAAGAAAAATTTTATAAGCGTTAAGCCGTTGTGGCTTTAATTGAAAAATATGTGTATGTGTATTCTTGGTGTTACACTTGGTTGCAAAACCAGTGCGCGCTTCTACACACATTGATTGTTTCTTAACCCCGTGCCAAGATTGCGCTAAGCCATATTCGTGAATTATTCCGGACCCCTGTCTCAGTTATCGGTAACGAGACAGTATACCATATGTTTCATGATTCAGAAGTGACGACTTCATGTATTCGTAATACAAGTATACTCTACGTTCACTAGCGGGAGATCACTAGCAGGAGATCCTCCAGCAGACCCATGCATTGAATCATCCATCGAAAACCACAGCAGAGCCACGTCCAAATAACTTCACCACTAGCACTAACAAGCCTCTGTAGTAACCTTCTGAATCATGTGAAGTTCTTTGGAATGTGCAGAGACAACCCTCGCCAAGGCAACGCTCCACATACTAGCGGCATACATTTTTGTGTACTGTAAGGTATGTTCTACTGACTCCGAAGAAAAAGCCATCATTACATGCTGAAATATATGTAGCATTGCCGTGATAGCAATGACCGTAAAACTGCTAACAATCTCGTCATCGTCGTCACCAAATTTATTGCAAGACCCTCATCTGAAAACATGCAAGATTCTTGTATAAAGACCGAACAAGATCTATTCGGCAGATTTCTGAAAGATATCACCAAATTTCGCAAATATTTAAGGGCATACGATGGTGTCGTTTATGGGGATCTCGTGCTGAACGTATTCAGACGTGTCCCATGGAATGTGGACGAGATGAGAATTTTCCTGAAGACTAGAAAGCTCGGATACGACGGTGATGACTTTCTGAAATTGCATCTATATCTAAGATATCAAGAGAACTACGAACTCTCATCTGTCTGTGAAGGGGTAAGTTAGTACTTCCAGGTTTGACTGAAGTTCTCTTACTAAGTATTGAGTCATATGTATACACGCGACGATTATCTTTTCCTCATGTTAAGATTTTCATCGAAACAGTGGAAGATCCGATCCGCAAAGCATTGGAAGTCGCCCAGGGAACACATCAACTGAATTTCGCGACATGGAAGGGCACTTACTGTCTCATGCCTAATTCTATCCGTTATGTTTTCTCCTCATACATCTTCCTGTCTTCTCAGCGGTTATCCACAGTGGATTTCTATCATGGTTCAGGTTTTCAGATTCTGCTTTGGGAGGATCTTCAGAAAAAACCTGAGGCATGTGGAAAACGTCATATTCGTGACCATGTCACTGAAGATCGATTGTTTTCGGGTTTGGATGATGTTTCAGTGAGTGAGGAAGATATTGGGGAGTTAAGCCGACCTCAATTGTATTTCCGCATATCCGCGAATGGAGTTACCTACGAAGAATTTTATCAGTGGGAGCCTACTAGAGTGCCCATGCGGTAAAGTCATCGTCGATTTCATGAAATGTCATCGTACACGCTACTGTACCGTAAGTGTCGGGATACATTTTCGATGAATTGATGGAGCGATGGATGGTTTCTTTGTCTGACCGCCCGCTGCACTAGCGAAATGCTGGCGACTCTCACTATTGATATCTCAACCAATTAAACTTCGAGGCGATTTTTTGGATCAGCAGACGTCTGCTGTAACTAAAAGAGTTGATCAATAGGAAATCACGTGTTCAGACCTAGAAACTTGGGCTCGTTCCATTCTGGATAAGCCAGTTACCATACTCTGGGATAGCTAATGGAAGGAACCAACCACAAATGAAGTTCCACGAGCTTCCTGTCATCAATGAATTTATTGTTCCACTTCGCTTAGATGTTTTCTACTGTACAGTACTGTGTTGAGATATCAGGTAACTTCATGTTCTTTTCCTGGTAAGAAACGATACAGTTGCTTGCAAAAACGGTGCACGATTTTACTCATTTCAATTGTTTAGTAACCCCTGTAGCCAAGATACACTAAAGTATTCCTGTAATTTTTCCGAAGCCCCTGTCTTATCTGTATCCGCTAGCAGTGGGTGGAAAAATGTTTGAGACCACCCATTTTTAGTGCAAATTTAGTGGCAAAACCAGCATATAAGACTAACCCGAAACCGATTTATTTCTTGCTGCTCTATTAGTACTTAGTGTACCACCTATCTGCCTTAATAATTGCTTGTACCCGGTGAGGCATTATTTCCGTAAGATTTTTCAATATGTCCTTCTCAATAGATTGCCAGCAAATCTGCGCAGCTTCAATAATTCGCATAAGTGTTTCCTCATTATCGCGCGCATATATAAGGTCTGGATAGACCTTATAAATCTTCTTTTTTAAGACCGTCTATAGGTTTTCAATTAGATTCAAATCTGGTGAATATAGAGGCCATTTCATAATAGCAAACCTGTACTTCTAGCTCAGATCTTCTAGTAAATTCTTAATAATAAGAGCTTTGTGTACCGGAGTATTATCATGCATAAAGATATTACCTTCTTGAAGCATCTCAGGTAGCCAAGCTAAGTATAAAACGCGAATAATAAAGCTTGTGACCCCTCCCCGTTGAGAAAAAGAATCTCCGTCTAGTGGAATAAGACCGGTGCGATATTAATAACTAAATCTAGCTCAAAACATCTTAGATACACCCTTTCCGGTTCGTATAAGGTTAATATCCCTAATATAAATCTGTTCCGAAGGTCTTGTGAATGTCCAGATCTGTTCTTTCCTAACACCTCGCTCAATTGTACATTCATCAGTCTATTTAATGCGTTGCCAGTTAGAAATTGTATAATAGGCATGTTCAAGAGCCCACTAAAGACGTTGAGTAGTGCGTTCCTCAGTAAGCTCAGGCTAGCTAAGTTGTTTCCATTTACGCATGTCCATGCTGCAGAATAAATTTATAAGGGTTTTACGATAAATATTCATGTTAATATTATCCAAAAGCTCCTCATATTTTATATATGGATCCGAAATAACAAAACCAACAAGATTATCTCGTTCCTCCTCAGTAATTTTGCGTGATGCGCCTGAGCGAGGCTTTGATTTATTATCTTCACGGAGGCGTTCACGTAATATAGTGGTTTTTATAGTAGATAAAAGAATCTCAGGATGTACACTATAAATCTTTATATAGCTAAGGCCATAAGCCTTTAATTCACATAATCGAGAACTCATTTAAGGCGTCAATTCGCGCCTAGAAGTACGTGGAGCGCGAGGCATCTTGACGTGTTTAAATAACTTCAAAAAGCTTCGGAAATTCGAATCCATAAAGCAGCGTGTAAATAAAGCGCGTTTTCGGCCTAGCATATAAATTATTATGGGGTGGTGCAAGCGCTAGTTTTAGTGCTGGTCTCAAACATTTTTCCACCCACTGTAACTAACGTCAATATGAATTAGGTTAGTCATCAACTTCATCGGTACTAGGTAGAAGTGGGGTCACGTGAGATCGTTATTTATGGCGCCGGTTCCTGATCCCCACATGAACTATGGAGACTTCCGATGATATTAGCAACTCAAGATTAGCTTATCATAATGGCTGGGCCTAAGCCTCATCATGATTACTATGAAATACTTGAAATACCCCAGTCGGCAGATCCAAACACTCTCAAAGCAAGCTATAGGCGTCTAGCAATGATCAGGCACCCTGACAAGAACCCTAGTGTCACCGCCACGGCTGAATTCCAACTGGCAAGAACATACCTTTATTCCGTGACCTAGCAAGACCTAACAGCATATATAGCTTCAAGAAGCATACTCAACCCTTATTGACCCCCAAAAACGCATTGATTACGACAGGGAATACGCTCAAACTAGGACCTATCCTGCGACGTCACATCAGTCAGAGCCACGAACGACCGAATCGAGTCAAAACAAGGCGCAACAAGAACTGAGACAATTGCAGATACAACTAGAACTTCTACGAAACCAATTATCGGCGCGGAAGATTGAGTTATATAACGCGCAGACACGTCGGCAGGCGTTGAGCACAGAGCTTCTTAATTTGCAAAGAGGAATAGGGGAAATAATGAGGCAACAAGCTGAAGAAAATACAATGTGGGCATACCTCGCTTCATTCTTCTCACAAGAAGTAGAGTTGAAGAAGGCGCAACGAGATAGAGACCGACTTCAGAAGATCGCAGCGCGAAGTATCAAGGAAAATACCGTTAAACAACAAAATGGTATTATTCAAACTCATAAACGAGCTATCGACGCTATTAATGAAAACATACGCTCAACAGAGACCAAAATCAGGGTCAGAGAGGACCAGGAAAGACGGAAAATGGAGGAGGAATTCCTTCGCCAAATGCGTAACAAAATGAAAGAGCAAGAAGAAAAGAAGGCTCAGGAAGCCGCGAAAGAGAGAGAGAAGAGGGCGAAGGAGTCACACGAAGCAGATCAGGCTAGAAACAAACAGAATTCCCACAGTAAACAAGCATGCCTTCACCGAGGTTGGTGGAATCGGGTTGATGGCCGTGTCGTTTGCAGCTGCTGCTCGGTTCTTACTCGCAAGTTCGCTTTCAAGTGTCCCGGCTGTGCCACATTAGCGTGTGCCCCATGTCGGGATACTATCAAAGGCACACGGTCAAACTGGGACAGAAGGTCAGGGGCTAGTAATTCCCGGCGTTCGAAGTTCACTCGAGATGATGATTATCCCGGTTTCGATTGGTATTGACCTCTTTTTTCTTTTTTATAATCGGCGCGTACTCCATGATAATACAGAATGTTAATACTATTACTTCAAAGACAATACTGATATTTACGTTCCATGGTTTTTCCTGAGTTATAACTCAAAAATGTGCTCGTGGTCTAACGTATGGTGTATGAAAATGCCAAAGGGAGTGAAGGCTTCCCATATAAAGTTAGCAAGCTACGATTCACATCTTGCCATGGCACTCGCTGATTGGTTATTCTTATAGGCTGTCACGGACTGGCGGGAATCGGCCACCTCCCCACTCCACACTCCACACGTTCGCAATTCAAAATCCTCCCGAGATTTGTCACTTACGGTTTAAAGCTATAAATTAGGGTCCCACTTGGTTTAGTCAATGGCGCAGATCCTTAGAGTTCTGCCTGGAAGCAATTCTATTATCTGGAGAGACAGAGCCTATCTCCTCTAGGCAATAAATGCCGCTGAGGAGCCTATTATTCATACGTCTGGCATTAGTACAGCTGCCATCCAATTGAAAGCATGGGAAGGTGGTGCCAACAAGCTGAGAAGAATAATCAACAGAGCCATCATTATTGGTGCTCCGGCTAGTTGTCCTGCACAACTCTAAATTAGAGGCTTTATTGCCAAAGTTAGATGGCAAGGTCGGAATACGAAGGCAACCAGGATGTTGTTGACAGATTTCTATATCTACCCCCTTTCCAGCAAACAAACCATGAACTGGACTGTCCTTCTACATTGTATTGGAGTTTCAAGTGATGTCATGCTATCTACAGTAAAATTTCGGTTACGGGAAATCTGAGGAATATTGTTAATCCGAGACTTTCCTTGATTAAGGTTAGTGTGAAACATACCAAACAATTGCAGTGAGTAAAATCGTGCACCGTTTTTGCAACCAACTGTACAGTACTAAATATGCACTTATGCAAGATGTGAATAGGCACAAGTACATACGCGTACATATATAATTCGAATGATGATGCACTTTTACACAATGTACAGTATCCTGTGTTAAGTGTTATCTGCTGTCGCCAAATATGGATTCGCGGACATCTAAAAATAGAAACAACTATCACCGTGTAGATAAGGTAGAAAGCCAATACTGGTCAATGTTTCATAGGGAGTGGTATTGTCAGGACCCACTTCTGACATGACAGGAATTTTTGTCAAACTTGACAAAAATTTCATAGCACTGCGTCACACTTTCTGATTATATACTCCTCTAAGCTATTTTAGGTAAGTGAAAATACCTTAAATTTTTATGCCAAGAAAATATTCTGAGCTTTCATTGGTCTAGATAAATATTGATCAATTATATTCTTTTAAAAGTCCCACGTTTTATTACGCAAATTTGTCAAACGTTTACCGTGACAAGGCTTGTCATGTCAGGTTTTACAGTGACCGCCTTCGTCAGCTTTTATACCAAACACTAATGTTTCATATTTGCCCCACGTGTCAGCGTGTAGACAACGGTTTTGACGCAGCGTAGTCCGTATTATTCTAAATCTGAACCTCCCGCGTGGAAATGAGCCCACACACACATTCGTGTAGAGAACTACGTAGTCGCTAGCACTAGTCCGCGCCCGAACTAAGAACCGGCCAGGAGCCGGCATGAAAATGAATTTTTATGCATACCTCTATGGTAACTTCATGTGGCTCAAGAGAAGCGATACAGGCACCCAACATCCCTTCCGCCGATGGTAGAAACACCAAGTCAAAAACCTATCCCTTTCTTGCTCTTGCAATGGTCTGAGGATAATTGAATTTATCTTCTTTAGGCAGTATTGCAACAGAAGATATCCGTTCGTGCGATCCACGGAGGCGATATCCAGGCCCAACAAGATCCATCACATTGTCACAACGGTAACGGTGCACAGTTGATACAGAGCTATGAGCAGCGGCATCAGGAGGACTAGGAGGGTCGGACTGAACAGAATTGTTGTATAGCTCGACTCTGAGTATAGGGTCGACAGGTCCACAACCCGACGGCCAGAACCGTTTTGTCGTATAATAGTCCTATTGTTTTATAAAATATAGTATTAATAAAAATTTTCAGATTATTTTAGTGAAAGTCTTATATACTAATAGACTAACTATAGTATATATTTAAAAGACTACCGCGCTGCCTTGCCGGTTGTGAATATAGCTATTCTAGCCTCATAGCTACAATATCCGACTAATCATATGCACAAACTGCTCGCAAATATCCTAGGATATTTAGCCTTATATCACTATGTATTATCATAGTAGAGCACCTATAAATATATAGAATTTTTTGAGAGGCACTATAACGGCTGGAATGTGGCTTACGCTAATAATCTTTGCGATTATTACTATTACTATTAGTTATAATAGAAATGTATTATATATAATTATAAATATAGTTCTATTATAGTGGAGATTTGTTATAAATAATTAGATATATATTATAAATAATTATAAATATAGTTTTAAATATAATTTCAGATAATCATAAATATAGATTTTAAATAATAGAGATATATTTTGTATAATTATAAGCACTTATAGTCTATTATTTTCTAGGTAACTTGCCTTCGCTTTCTTTCTTATCACGGAATTAGTTCTTTATGTTTCTTAGTATGTATATAATATCTACCAACTCTGCGCGCGCCCGCGGCCCAACACTTTCTTTGTTCTCTGGCTGTGCTTTTTATTACCATTGTTAGATTGCTCCTGAAATGGCAAAGAGCAGGTTACGGTAAGCCCCCTTTCTTCCGCAGTTATAACCCCCACAGGAAATCCATGAACTGAGAAAGAATGTTCGAGAAGAGAAAAATAGAATCGGAGCAGGAGTGTCGAGTCTGTGCTGTGTCTGTGTGATGCATATACGTGCCCCCCGAGAAACGTCAAGGAGGAGCAACACGATGATATCTCGCTCTTAGATACGTAGTAATGATGCCATCATGTCGAGTGACTTCCTTGGATTAGAAGTATGACTTGAGCTTGATACTTGAGCTTGATCTACCATCCTCATGGGGATCTTATGTGATGGTGGATTGGAAAGGTTTTGATAGAATAGCTAGATAAAATTGAATATCCTAATTTGTATCCCTCTAGGTAGCTTATACTAGCTAAAGATATTTATAAATCTACTCTAATAAAAATACATATTAGATAGAGGATACTATTAAAAGTAATATAGCTTTATATATATATACTGTAAACACTGTTAATATATATTTTTACTATCTAGAAACTAATACCTACCTTTAATATAGATAAAGAAATATTAAGAATTCTTAAAATATTATAGTTTTATAAAATTTAGAAAATACTTTATAATTTTACTTTATAACTTAAATAGTCTTTATAATTTAATAGTTTTATTTTTATTCTAATAGAGTATATTCTTTAATAAGAAGCTATAATAAAATGAGATAGATATATAGAAAAAATTGAATTTTTACTTATATATTTATAACTTATTTTTAAGAGAATATTTCTAAATTAGTTAGTAAGATTAATAGTAGTAATATTAAGATATATATTATTTAAAAAATTCTTTAGTTTTTTTATAAACTAAGGAATATTGTATATAATAAACCTATTTATAGAAATAATAAAATACTCTGGCTAAAATTAATATAGATGGTCAGGTGTTTTTTAGTCCTATAAAGTTTTTAAGTTTTGAGTATATAGATGAATTATACCTATGAACATACCAAATAGTTAATATAAATCTGATTTGGCAGCCTAGAGGCTTATAGACACATGGCATGGTGTGGTCTATGAAGGATCACTCTAAAAAAGGTAATAAAATAGTCTATTTTTTAGTTTCTAATTGACACTGGTGATATTTTTAGAATTATTTTTTTTTTACCTTGAACTATATATGTATCTAAAATTCTTTTTAAATAATTTAGTTGCAAAGACTATATAATTAATTAATTTTATAAAATAAAAAAAATATTATTTAGTCTTAGTTTATCATCTTTAATAGTGATATTATCCTTAGCTATGAAGAGAGTAGATAGAATAGCTATCTTTTGAACTTGATAAAGGCAATATATTAGTTCCTTAGGATTAGTAACTTTGTTAATTTAGCTAACACTAATATCTAGATTATAGGTAGTGTTTATGGGGATTTTATTAAATTAAATATCTAAGATAAAAGTATCTAGTAATTAATTATTCTAGATTTTATTAAATATTAAAATTAGAAAATACAAAGGTAAGCTAAAATAATAAAAAGATTTAGAATAATAATAATTTATCTATAAAGCTTAAATATAACTATTATTATTTATAATAATACTATTCTAGTAATCTATATAATTCACTATCTTAACTATATTAAAGTTCTTAGGCTGATACTAGGACTCTTTATTATTAACTATACAGAATATTCTTATCTATATAATTATAATATCAGTAATTTATAGTAAATCTTAACCTATTTAAAATCTAATAAATATAACTAACTGTCTAATCTTAAAGTTATATTTAATAAGCTTAGTACTTTTTACTAGTACTAATACTAAGAAAAGATTATATTAAATTAAGCTATAATTATATAAAGAATATATAAAAATAACTTTAGTTAGAATAGTAATAGAATTAGTAATAGTTATCTAGATATTGTAATAGCTATAAGAAATAGTACTTTAAAAAATCTAAATTAAATCTTTCTTTATGAGTATAATTTCTTTATTAATTTATTATAATTTATAATTTCTGCTTATTTAGAAGATAATATTATATAAAATCTTAATAATACTCTAATAAGTATTTCTAATAGTTAATAATATTTTTTTTATAAATAGAAACTCGGCCTTTTACAGTAATAATATTTAAGAAAATAGACAATTAGCTATATAAGAGATATTCTAATTATCTATTTAATTGTTTTTTATATAAATTTTTATATATAACTAATAACAGTCTAGATAAATAGTTTTTATTTTTTAATATAGAAGGTTTGTATAAAGCTTAAAATAAATTATTATTAAGAATTAGTCTTTAAATATATTAGTAATATTTTTATTAATAATTATTAAAATTACTAGGAATATCTTATATAATATTAATAAAATCTCTTAGATTATTAATAGTATTGCTATTTATTAAAGTAATAATAGAGCTAATCTTTATTCTAGTAAAAAATCCAGTAGTATAAGAAATAAACAATCTATAGGCTGGAATAATATAGATATAAGTTTATTGGTAAGAGATATTATAAAAAGTATCTCTAGCTATAATAATAAATTAAGATAGATTCATCTTATCTAGATTATTAACTATTATATTAATAACTATATCTTTTTTATTGTGTTGTACTAATAATTAAATTAAATTACTTATAAATAAATTAAGTATCTTTTTTAAGAAAATAAATCTAGTAATAAACTATCTATTAACTTAAAGAAGAATATCTCTTATTTAAACCTTATTATTAGAAAGACCTTTTAGTATAATAGTCTTGGCTACTAATAATATAGTAGCTGTTGGAATTATTTTAAGGATTTTAGTCTTCTAAAAATAATTAAATTATAGCTACTAATACTTTATAATAGATTATAACTCTTATATGATATTTATTGTGCTTTAAGTAAAATTTTTATTTATAATTAGTATTTTTAAAGCCCATTTAGGTCTGTCTACTAGAAGGAAAATCTTAATAGTAATAAGTTTTTTTTTTGTACTACTACCAAAGACAATACTAATAATCCTTTTATGAATATTAATTATAGGGCTATTAGAATATCTATAGTTGGTATCTACTACTATTTAGATATAATTTATATTATAGAGAGTATAAGGGAGCTTAAAGTCTAAAGTATTTAGATTTAATTTACTAATAATATTATTGAATATACTAGTTTTTTATATAGTAATTTTACTAAAGATTTATATTTTTGTTCTAATTTTAGTATTATTTTAATTGAAAATAAGCTCCTCTAAATTCTTAGTATTAATTTATTTAATATTAAAGATAAAAAAGCTATAGTTGTTACTTAGGTCTATTTTATAGATTTTAATATTATATTAAAGAAATTAGCTAAGTTCTAATATATACTAATATAGGAATTATTTATTTTTTATTATAAAATTTATAATATTCTTTAATTAGATTTTAATGAATTATATAATAACTGACAATAATGATTTTATATTTTTTATTAATAATGAAGTCTATGGATTGGTGGTATTAGCAAACTTTCTATTTAATGAAAAATGGTAAGTTAATGAGAGAGAAACTGTAGCTTTTACAGTTTTGGTTATTGTGTCGTGCTATAGATTTAATATGGTAGAGGATGCTATATTGAGTTTAAAGTAGATATAAGTTTAGTTAAATATCTATATTTTAGGAAATGCAGGACTTGAGAGATATTTATATACTGTATTTATACTTTTTTAAAAGTATTAAAATCTTTCTGTACCACTTTGTTAAGTTTACTATTTAGAAGTATTTTGGATATTGTAAAATCTGGGTTAGATAGAAATATGGCTTGCATTAGCTTATATATTGTGTTCTTGATGTAGAAAATATCTACCACATTATTGAAACTGCATGGGGCAACGAGTCGACCATCCCGTCAAGAAAACAACCCTAAATCTGTTGGTTAAATTTCTGTATCGGAGAGTATTCGTTTCATATCGTGCATTCACCACGTAATCTAGGTGCGTTTGCAGATAATTTTACCAGCACCTATATTCCGTAAGCCTTGCGTTAGCATATGATTAGTGTTATTACTAAATGGATTATTAGAGGATTGGACCTCGCGCTGCGTCTCTGCCAAATGTCATAATGATATGTTACTACAGTATACAACTGAGTTATAGCTCGCTGTTGTGTCAATCTCTAGTCTTAATATAGAATGATGATATAATAGCTTAGATTGCTTAGTACCTTATTATTATACTATTTATTTTAAAGTATATTTACTGCCTTTATAATACTGATTAGAGATTCTAGACTTTATATTAGGGTAAGAAAAAAAGTATATTTATAGATATTTAATAGAATAGTAAAGATTTTAGCCTTTAATTAATCTATATAATAGATATCTATAGATTATATAAAAGTATATATCTAAAGTAGTAGCTGTTAATTACTTTTCTATAATTAATTTCTATCTAGTGCTTATTTCGGTTAATTTAATATAGTTTTTTTTAGCTATTCTTTCTTTATTAGCCTTTTTAACTTCACTCTTAGGACTATATTGATATCCTAATATCATGTCGACTGCAAAAACACCAATATCTATCGACACATTGCTGAACCCGTTGCTAGAGACACAGCTGGATGTTCTGTCAGTAAATCTTGATACCTCACCTTGGTATGCTAGTTCTATGATTTTGAGAGGATTGATTCTGTCTTAGAGCAATCTTATAGTTTAGTTTATTGGCTGACTTCTGGGTTCGTATATAAAGCTTAGAGAAAGGTTTTATAGACTGTCGTTGTAATAATTTTGACAATGCTCTAAGTAAATTAACTGCTAGAAGAGGTCTCCGACAGCCTCGCGGCTCTAAATACACAGAGGAACAGATGTACTATATCTGGTACTATTATATCAACCTTGATAAGGACTGGACTTAATGTAGGGATATTTTTAATCTCTAGTTTCTGTTTAGACTTTATGATGTGTCAGGACTTCAATACAAGTTCTACTACTTTCTTCGCGAGAAAACCTTTGTTATATTTAAAAGAAGCTAATATATGACTAAAAAAAAATTATTCTATTATAGTGTTGTTAATTAGTATAAAAAATAGTACTTTTAAATAAGATCTAAGTATTATTTTTTAGAGGAACCCACGTCTAAATTTAATATTTTATAAAATTCTAAATAAGATTAAGTACTGTTAGTATAGTTATATATCTAATATAGTTTCTAAGCTAGATCCTAGTAGGCTATAAATCTATCTTAAATGTTTCTCTTTTCTAGATATATTTTAATACGGTTAATAAGACTTAATCTACTAACTAATTAACTAGTAATATATTTAGCAATAGCCTTAAATATATATTAATATAAAGTATTATAATATAACTTAAAAAAAAATATTAAAATTATTTATATCTTTAAAAACTAGTTATATTTATTTTATTTTATATTTTTAATTCTAGAAGTACTAGTATATTTAAGAATAAGAATACTAGCTTTATTATTAAAGAAAAATATATAATCTTTAAAAAATAGTAGTAAGTTAATAAAATAAAAATTATATACTATATATATTATATAAATAATATAAAATAAATACTTTTTAATATAGATATTCAACTAATAGATTTAGGCTTGGTTTGTGTATTATACTTTGAGCCTGTTAATATTAAAAAAATACTCTGTTTTTTATACTTTATAAGTAGATCTTGGGAGCTTTATATCTATATTTGCTATATTAATTATTTCTTTGTAGCCTATATAATATTGCATAATAACTATTAAAATAGAATAATATTGATATTAACTTTTAAATATATTAATATATTTAAATTACTAATTAATACCCACTATACTATATTAAAAGTAGTTAAAATAAAAAAAAAAATAGCCTTATTTGACCTAAGTTAAATATTAAAATTAGTAAAGTTTGTTGTATAATTTTTAGGGACTAAAAATTATATATGTATGACTAGAGATCTATTAATATAGCTATATTACTAGTCTTAGTAGATAATATAGGGATTAAAGGCTATTATTCTACTTTAGAAGTAACTATATGGTTTAGAACTTTTTCACTTAATAGTCTAAGCTATAACTACTAATAAATCTTATATAGATAAGTCTTATTTAGATTATTATAGAATAAGCTGCTTATATATATTTATTTCTATAACTCTATTTATAATTTTTTTATTTATTCTTTTATTCTATAACAATTATAAATATTATTACTTATCTATTTGTGTTTTTTATAGAACTATCTTTAATTGAATTCTATCTATCTAGATTGTCTATAATTTTTTAACTATTCTTAAGCTATCTCTTTATTAATTTGTTATCGTACGCATCTTATATTATTCTATTAAGTATAATTGCTGCTTTCTTTTAATTAAAATCTAAAGATATCTTCACCTTTTTAAAGAAATTTTTTTTATATAGTATTAAAATTCACTTTAATAATAATATATTTAAATTTATTAAAGTATTTATTAGTTAATTTACTAGCTTATCTTTTTATTTTCTTATAAGAACTTAATTAGTATACTGATTTCTTTAGAAGTAGAAGAAAGAAACTAAAAAAAATTATATATCTAAAGAAAATTAATTCAAAGTTTATATTTTAAAGTATTTAATCTTTATATTAGTTTATAGATATAGTTAGTTCTAGTATAATAATAGATAGATAATTTTAGAGAAAAAGAAAATATTACTAGAATATTTTAAGAAGGAGATTCTACATTTTAAATATTTTAAATAGAATATTTATATTATTTAGATTATAATATGTAAAGTAAGACTAGAATTTATAAAATAGAATAAGGATAAAATTATGATATATTTCTAGTAGAATAAAGGTTAAGGATTAATATTATAATAAAGAACTGGAATACAGCGACAGATCTGTCTAATTTTAACTGTCTTTATAAATAGTACTTTAAAGAAAGACTTTTTAGATAATATTTGCTATTATCTTTATCTAATAATGCAAGCTTGGTATATCAAGTATAGAATTTTATATTAATAGGGATATATATTCTATAGACTATCTAGTACAGAGAAAACTAGTTTATATATTACTATTATAAGTATCTTTAGACTAGAAATTTTTAGTCTTCGCTTATATATATTAAATAAAGATTTATTTATTAAATTAATTTCTAGATTATTTAAATAATATATTTTACTTATAAAGGACTTTAATGAAACTTTTATAGTAATAAAATAGATTTTAGTATTATAGCAGAATATATCTAATAAGTAAGGATTAAATTAAATAAGTATGTTATCTCTTTTTATAATTTTAAATATATTTAATAGATTGACTATGACTAAAGATAGGATACTTATTCTTAGTATAAACTATTTAGAAAATATTAACTCTACCTTGCTTTAGTTAAATTGAGTTAATAAAACATTTAAATTCTAATGTCTAAATCTAGATACTATTTAACGCTACTTCCTGTCGATATATAAAGAGTGTATTGATGACACACTAGTTTCATCAGGACGTGATGATCTCCATCTAACCAAATCTCGACTTGAAGCCTTAGCGGATAGATTTGCTAAATCTCTCTCTAGGAGAGGCTTTAGCCAAGCACAGATTCAAGAGTATTATATTCGCTTTCTAGGTAATCCTGAAATAACTATTAATAAAGTAGCTAAACAGAATATAGACAATAAATTAGTAATAGAGGTATAAAAAATAATTATAATAATAATATATTATTAAATAATAATTATTTATTCAATTTATTATTAGATTCTATTATTTCTACTTCTAAGTAAAAAAGTATTTTATTAATATTAAAATAAGGTCTAGAATCTTTAATTAAAGTTAAAATTTAAATACAGCCTTATTCCTAAAGTGAGAAAATAAAAAAGTGTTTAGACTAATTCTTATCTACTTTATTATAGATAGGTTATATAAGTATAGATCCTATACCTTAATACTAGTAATAAAGATAGACTGCTAATAAAGTAATGCTTATAGAAGTATCAGTAATATTTAAATATAATAAAAAAGAGCTATAATATACTTTATTACCCTTATTGTTGGATAAACGGTGCAGTCGACCGAGCCGATAGCCGCTGTCACGTGATGCTTGGCAGCACGTGACTAGGGCTCAGGGGCAAATCCCCGTTCCGACTCAGTATCGATTCTCTTCAGACAACACAACCTTTTACTATTATAATTATATAATCATTTATTTTAGACATGTAATTATATTAGTAAACCTACACTAATCAGTTTAAATTAAAATTTAGATAGATTAGCAAAGTATATTAAGATTATAATAGTACTAGAAAACTAGTATAGTTATAAAATCCTATACTAAGATTTAGATAGCTTAGAAAAGTTATAAAAATCTATATAGAAAAGACTTCTCTAACATCAATAAAAACACTAAATTAGATAAATGCTATAGAGTTTGAAGCTTATAATTAGAAAAGTTTTAATACAAAATTATTAATATTCTATATTACCTACCGGAGCCTATAATTAGAAAAGTCTCAGTAAAAAACTATCAATATCTTATATTGCCGCTATATCGTAAAACCACGCTGTTAATATATTCGAAAATTAATAAACACTAAAAATTAATAAGGATAATATATTTTTAACGCATATAAAGACACTAAAAATATTAATTATTTATTAATAATATGTCTATATAAAATGTATATTTACTATTCTAAGATACTAATTAAAACTAAAACTAATCTAGAAAACGACGAAAAAGATTTTATTATAAGTTAATTATAAGATAGTATAATACTAGAAAAGAATCTATTATCGAACTATAACAAGAATAAATATATAATACTATTTCTAATTAATAAACTAATATAGAATGCTAGTCTTATAGTTAATAATATCAGAAATACTATAGATATGGTATACTAGGGCTAAAAAGATATACAGAGATATAACTTAAAGGTTATAAATATATATACTATATAGACTATATATAGACTAATACTAGGCTAATATATAGACTATCCGCTATTTAACTAATTCCAATATAATTTCCAGAATTAGATAGAAAATAACTTTAAAAATATAAACCAGTATATATAAAAAACTATAAAAAAGTTTCTAATAAATAAAAGTATATTTATATAAGATAATATCTATATAATAACATATATATTACTAACCCACTTCCTAATAATAAAGATATTACCTGTCTAGCTAAAAGAAAAAACTAAGATATAAAATTTCTATATTATATTAAAAAGGTATATAAGTACTTCCTACTCAATCTAAATATATCGACTAATTTTTAAAAAAATAGAATAAGAAGCATTTTCACGCGATAAAATAATATTAAAATCTTAATAACGAAAGAAGATATTATTGTCGGATATAATGCCTCAAAAAATACCTAGATATAATCAACTAATAGAAGATTTATATAATATAATCGATTTTACAGCGCTACAAGGATTTTATTCGGAACTAACTTAGAACTAAATATATATTATTAGCTAAAAAGACACCGAAAAACTTCGTTTTAAATAAAAAAGATTTAGTAGATCTAGTAATAACTAAAAAAGTCTTAAAAAACTATAAGAACATATATTTAAACTAATAAAATGTATATTAATTATTATTATAGATAATAAAAATCTATATATAAAGCTTCTACTAAAAGAATATAAATATTAACTAATTAATTCTAATTTATTTTTAAAATTTATAAAAGTATAAAATAAAGTAAATAACTTTACTAATAAAAAGTATAATATCTTTAATAATAAAATTATTATCTTCTTAAGAATCTATAGATATGTAGATATTCGATTAAATTAAATATAGACTATATTTCTTAATATATTAACTGGTAAAGCGTTATTTTATTATAATAAAAAAATACTGTTAAAAGCTTTTTTTTATTAAATTTATTAGATAATTAAAAATTACTTTAATATAAAAGTGAACTATAATTTCTATTTTTAAGATTTTATAATTATAAATCTGCGCTAAATATACTAGGAAAAAAATATTAATTTATAAACAGAAGCTATAGAATCTTTTATAAAAAAATTCTATATATATTAATATACTTTAGGCAAAAAATATAAAAAAAAAATAATTTTAAATAATACTATTATTAAAGTATATAATTCTATATAAAAATTTAATAATATTATTAATATACTAGAGGGTTACTAAATATTTATTTCTAAGCTCTAATCTAGAATATAGAAGCTAGATAGATAAAAGAAAGATAAATAATTTCTTAATAATCCTAACAATAAATTTAAAAAACTATTAATCTACTATATAGACAGAAAATTCTAAAAAAAAATAAACTAGAATAATAATTTATTATATAAATCCGGTAATATATTATTTTAAGATTTGTAGAGATATTAAAATTAATAAAATACTTACCCCTAATATTACAGTTTCAAAAATAATAAATACTAGATCTATAAATACACTAACTATAAATCCTATAACTATTTAAAAAAAGACTAATAATATACACAAAAAGAATATAATAAATATAACTATAGTAACAGTAGCGATGACTATATATTAGATAAAACTTATTTTACCTTTCTTATAGATTATAAAATAGAATCTGCGACAGAAACAAAAAACGTAAATAAAAATGATAACCTATTAAAAGAGAATAAAGAAGAATCTAAAGTATACTTTATAGTAAATATATTATAAAACTAAATCTTTATATACTAGATTAAAATCTTTAATAACGTATTAAAAAATAACTCTAACTTAGAATCTACTAAGAATTAATAAGATTTTAATCTAAGATTAAGTTATATATATCTTATATAGTTATACTATAATATTACTCTACTTATAGAGAAATATTAATAAAAACTTAATCTTATAATTAGTTAGAGTCTTTTATTACATATAAATAGTAAAATATTAACTAATTAAAATGTATATTTCTAGATCTCGAATAGTTAGTATAATAAGATTTTTATCTATTATTATATTAAAGTAGCTATAAATTTCTTATTTTTAAAAGACCACTAAAAAGATCTAAAAAGCTTATATAAGGCTCTCTTCGCTTTTTTTTCTCTTTTTTCTTCTCTCATCCTTCTATTAGCTGCTGCTGGGGCAGTTTAAGAGACGTCAGCAAGCGATAAAGATTAAAAATAAAAATCCCCAGTTCAAAATATTTCTAATACAGTGTATCAACATGTACCTTTTTAATAAAAATCTCTAGTTTAAAGCTTTTTAAAAACGGTACACTAACATATATTTTTTTAACAAAACTCTAAAATTTAAAAATCTCCTAATTCTTTATAATCAAAGCACTAGAAATAACTAAAATAAATATTAACTAATATTTATATTAGCGCTGAGATAGTTCAAGAGACGCTAATAGATAAAGTAATAATATTAAAACGAACAAAAAAGTTAGGTATCTATTCTATCACTAAACCAGCCCCGATTAATGCTAGTAAAAATATTTAAGCTGTAAGTGAATACTAAGATTAGACACAACATCCAACACGAGATAAAGAAAAACTGGCATAACGTCCAACAAAACACTTAAAAAAAGAAATAACTACTAAGACCTATATAAGCTATACTATAAATTAATAAAAAAATAAAATTTTTTAAGGAATCTTATCTAATATAAATACTATAAAAGTCTTAACTATAAAAAAAAAGTAATTTATTATCTTATAACAATTACATTCTAAAATAAAAATTAATAAATTTTAAGCCGGCGAGCACGCAGTTAAATTCAAAAATAACCTAAGAATCAAATTAATAAGAATAATAATAGTGAAAATATTAATTAATATAATAGACTTTTATATTATAAATATAAGAATTTTATTCCTGCTAAGTATTAAGGACATAGACTGTCTAAAAATTTACTTAAATAATATTAAAAATTAACTAGTAAAAGAAAAAATCTATATCTTAATCTATAAAAAATAGAGATATTTATAGTTCTTTCTTAATAATAAATATATACCCGTTATATTTTTAATAAAAATTAAAATATAATAGATTTACTAGCGATTTAACTATCCTAACGTTAATAAACTATATAAACTTCTTAAACATATAAACTATAAAAATATAAAATACAAAATACTAGCAAAGATTAAAAAAATATACTATTATTACTAAATAAATAATTAAATACTATACTAATTCAAATTTATATTAATAGAAAACTAAAAATTTAATTATAAAATTATTATTAACGTTATATATTTAAATAGCGTTCTAATACTATATCTAGTTAATTAGACAATATTATTCTAAATAGCACGATTTCTAATTTCTTTATTAATAAAAGATATTTAGAAAGTGTTATATATTTATTAGATTAATATATATCTTAAACCTCTAGATATTATATTCTATAATATAGAAATAAACTTTATTATTATAAAATTCAAAACTAAAGTAAGAATAATAAAAATTTACTGTTATTAAGTATCTATTAAAGTTTACTTTAAAATTAATAAAGTTAAATAATATTATATATCGCTAAAATATATATATATAATTCTATTAATAAAAATAAATAATATAGTAAGTAAAGATATTTTACTATAAATAACTATAAAGACAATAAACAATATTATAAATCTAGATAGGATTATACTAACTATACTAGTATTTAAAGCCTATCTATATATAATAATAAAATTACTATTATTAGCACTGATATTATAACGTATCTAAACTATAAAAAAAATAATAAATAACTTAAAAAATATAATAATAGAGCGAAAAGTTAACAACACACTTAATATTAAAAACAAACTAATAATTACTAAAATACTTACTCTAACACCTAAAAATAATATTAAAGTCTAATAAAAAAAAAAAAAATAGACTAAATTATATAAAATTATCTTAATAGACAGTTATAACATTATTATTAATTTTTTTATAAATTATATAAGCTTCTAGATTATATCAATATAACAGTACTATAATAACTCCAAATTAATTCTAACTTAGAACCTACTAGAACCTAAAATTAATAGGCGTAAAGCAAATTTATTATTTATCAGTATAGAAGAGAGAATCTATACTCCTAAACTACACATTTCAATATCACTATCTTACCGCAGAGGATAACTATAAAACGCAAAAAATAGATCTAAAACTAACATTAATACGTATCTATCTAAAAAGAAAATAAATAACTAAGAACTCGCTATCTAATTAAAATATAAAAAAAAAATAACTATAAAAAAATAATTATTTAAATAATTATTAATTACTAAAATAAAAGACTTTATTATTAACAGTATATTCAGAATTATATATTAAAATAATATTAACCTATAAAGATAATACCTCTTTAGATCTTGATTTATTCATAAGATTAAAAACAAAAACGAGAAACTTTATAAAAAAATCTAACTTATCATCTAAAGATATAACAATACTAATAAAAATAGGATATTAATATAATCTTCTATAATCCAATATGCTAGCTAAAGGTTATTTATTTGTTTATTAATAACGCTTATAAAAATAAACATAATTAGTAAACTTTATAATATCACTTAAATGTATATATAAGCAAAGATAAAGCTATAGCACCTTATTATTATTATATTATTTGTTAAGATTTAGTACAAATTTCCATCAGATTTATTTTTTTTAATTAAAGAGATGTTATATAGAATTCTTAAAGTTAATATATATTAGTTCAGTATATACTATAAATACTATATTAAAAAATTAAATATAGAAATATTAACATACAACCTGTATTTACTAATTACAATATTAAATACTAAAAACTTTAGACTTATTAGTATATAAACCAATAACATATTTATTATATTAATAGAGAAGTTTTTTAAAGAGAAACAGCATATCTTAAAAAAAACTAATTTTAAAGTAAAACCAAAAATATAATTAAAAGTTAATAGTCTGTTAAAATTTAATAATATAAGGATAGTTTTAGATAATAATAAGATCTTATTTTACCAAAAAAAGCAAGCTGAAAAGATTAAACTAATAAAAACCGAAAACTGCGCTCAGAAGTATATAGAACAGTATACTCAGAATATATATCTAGCTTTAATTTATTAATTAAAGACATTATACAATCTTATAGTAGCAATTCAAATACAAAAAAAAGACTATACAGAGTCTAATTATAAAACACTAAACTAACATCTCAAATAGTAAATCAAAAACTAGAATTAAAGACTTACTTTTATACCATTTAATTTTACTAAAATTAAAATTATAATCTTTATAGACAGCTTATTTATTAATAATAAAAATATATCATCACAAATCAGATTTCTTATTATAATTATTAATAAAAAGCGCATATAGGAGAGATCGTTCAAAGTTATTAATAATATTATCTATTAGCAATTCTTAAAATATAAATAAATAACTCAGAGTATACTTACCTCTAAGATCTATAATATAATAACTAGATTTAACTATAGAATTATTATTATAAATATAATTAGAATAATCACTAATCGACTTAGATTATTTAATATTCCTATTATTATCTATACTAACAGCTACTTATTATACAAATACCTCATCAAGCTTAAAACAACAAAGAAGAAACGCTTCATAATTGATTTTATAGCACTCTGTCAATTATATAAACGGCATAAGATTAACAAGATCCATTAAATCTATAGAAACAATAACCCTACAGATACTTTTATAAAAATAAACTCCAATAAAGTACTAAAAATATTTATTAGCACCAACAAGATAAAAATTTAAATAAAAAGTTTTATAGAACGTATAAAGTAAAAGTAAAAAAGCGTCTAAAAACCAACCAGAAGCCTTAATAAGATAGAGAAAATAAAAACTAATATATAAACAATTATATAACATACAAAGAGTATTTATAAAGATAATTTAACACCGATTACCTAATTTAGATTGACTACAGCATGTTAATATAAAAATTATAATTTTAAAGCTATTTCCACTTATTTAATTTTATTATATAATTTATTTAAAAACCTATAATTATAACTTTATAATTATAGTCTTATTTATATATATTTACAATTTTTTTTAATATTTTTAACCAATCGACTATAACCTATTTATAGAAAAAGTCTAGTATTAAATAAACAGTGCAGTTAATCGAACTAATAACCACTATCACGTGATGTTTGGCAGCACGTGACTAGGGCTTAGGGGTAAATCCCTGTTCCGACTCGGTATCGATTCTCTTCAGACAACACAACCTTTTACTATTGCAATTATATAATCATCTGTTTCAGACGTGTAATTACACCAGTAAACCCACACTTATATATTTATAGAACTTTTTTTCTTTTTTTTTATAACTATTTTAAAATATAAAGCTATAAATTAATATTTATAATGATAGAATACTAGCTATTATATTATCTATTTATTAATATATTCTTTAATATTATTATAATTAGTAAGACCTTTTTAAAAATTGTCTCTAATAGTCCTTTAATTTTTTAAAAAACATTAAAAGATGTAAAAAATTATTCTAATAAACAGAGTATTTAATATTACAGATTAATAAATTTATATCTAATTTATTAACTAAGATAATAAAAATTAACATTATTAAATTAAAGTTAAATAGAGTGTTATTACTAATTTAAAAATTTTTAAACTATATTAGATTATTTAGCTAAAAGCTTAAAACTAGTTTAATAAAGATTTTTTAATTAACTAACTATAGTATATTTAAATAACTATTAACATTACACTGCCTTACTAATTATCATTTTATTAGTTATAGACTAGTTATAAGAGCCTTATAGGTATAATGCTTAACTAATTATATATATAAACTGCTCGCAAATATCCTAAGATATTTAGAACTATATTATCACGCATTACTATAGTAGGGCAGCCTGCAAACGTATAAGATTTTTTAAGGGGCGCTATCGTAGCTAAAATATAGCTTACATTAATAACCCTTATAATTATTACTATTACTATTATCTATAGTAGAGATATGTTATATATAACTACTAAATATAGTTTTAGATAATTATAGATACAGATTTTAGATAATAAAGATATTTTTAATAATTATAAACATAGTCTTAGATAATTATAAATATAATTCTTTTATAATTACAGTATTATAAATATAATTCTTTTATAATTACAGTATTATAATAATCTAGTCTCTTCTTATATATTTAACACTTTATTTTCCTTTATAATTTCTATATAGTTATATAAGAGCTAATTTAAATATTTTAAAAATATTTATAAATAGTTCTGTATATATAATTAGTTTCTTAAATAGATTAAACTATCTAAATTAATACTAACTAATCTTATCTTTTAGTGTAATATAAAGTAAGTTTTAATTTTTTTTTCTATTATTATATTTCTTATATTATAGGGCCTATTTAGATTATAGTATCTTTCTTTTTTATATATATTCATCGAAATATTATTTTTTATATCGATACACTTTATAGTCCTGAATACCAGACTAAATATTATAGTAAATCCTAAGGTTGATTAGTCTCTTAGATAGTTTATTCTAATAGGCCACATATCAAGGTCTAGAAAACTTATCTAAAACACACTTATAGCTCTATTATGATTTATTAACGTAGCTGAATACCAGCACAGCCTCGGAAAGATGTTTACAATTTAAACCTTGACCAATTTCTAAGTATACTATACCTATCGACTACCAGGTATGCTATTATCTTGGAATCGTCTATAGTAGTTTTGTGACTACACTTTTTAATGAAATATTTTCTAAAATTATCTTATTAGCCTTTCTCTTCAAATTGCAGCTTAAGTTTATTGAGTTAATTTATTTTAGAGATATAGTAAAGATCTAAATTCGTACATATAAGGTGGAGGGAGATATAATTAAAATAGAAGATAGTTTAGAAATAGATATTAATAATGATTATTCTAGAAGTAGGGTTGCTATTAAAGTTTATATAATCTTAAGACTATATAAAAATCTAATTTAGTAAATAAATATTGTTATATATATAAGCTTAGAAAAATACTATATATAATATAGTACTACTAGTTATAAAATATTATCCTTGTTTAATTTATTAATATAAACTGATATAATATTATTAGAAATATTATCTATTTTGAATTAAAGATAAATATATATCTAATTTTCTTTTCTATTTAGTAATAGTATAGTAATTTTCTAGCTAAATACTGTAAATACAAAATCTTTCTATTAGTTATATATCGTGTAATTATAATACTATAGTAATACTTATTTCCTCGTTTTTAGTTCTTTGAGTTATAGTAGTCGAGTGTAATCTAGCTCTGTTCTTCTATTACGCTACATATATAAAGGCAAAAATATCAGCTAGGCTTTGAAGTCGAAACAGTTTAATCTAGTCATATCGCTTTTTCACCATTATATATTCTAGATTATGTCTATCAGATGCTTCTAGAACATCTACTATACGATATTATAATTTTATAGGACAACTGTATTTAGAAATCTATAATAGTTTACAGCAAATTTAGATTTTATCGGTAGTTATTATAGAAAAATAGTATATTATAGATGACTTGACTATAATTATATTGATATTAGAGATCTATATTTACTAAAAACAAGAAGTAAATCTATAATCCTATATAATAGTATAAGAACTTAATTATAACAAGGTATAGAAGGTATAAAGATAGAGTTCAGTCTGTCCTACCTATAATAATATTTAAGTGAATCAATATATTTCTTAGAGCAATGACAGAGCAGCTTAGAAAACTCTTTATAAGAGAAAAGGGATATAAAAGCTATTCCTACATATATCATAATATCAGCGGTTAATTAAGAATATAATAGAATGACAGGATTGAGTCGTAACGGTAAGATACCTATTTTTTTATACCCTCAAATTTCTCATCCTCATTAAAGAGTTAACTAACAATGGGATTAGGTAGTTTGCAGGTGTGATTAAGATTTATATAAGGTAGCGATAGGCTTTTACCTTTTAGACGCGAAGGAGAAATGATTATAGTAAAAGAAAATTTTAGTCTACTCGTCTTTACTAAACCTATCTCTTTTTTTTAGTTTCAGTAAACCTATGCAAAATATAGTAGCGTAAATCCGTTAAGAGAAATACATATTACTCTAAATTCTAGGACACTGTACTATGGTTGAGCTCCGTGTGCCCCCCCC